>CAUYRT010041225.1:0-153126 GCA_963574885.1 Lepilemur ruficaudatus
CGCATGCCTGTAGTCCCAGCTACTCAGGAGGCTGAGGCAGGAGGATCACTTGAGCCCAGGAGTTTGAGGTTGCTGTGAGCTAGGCTGATGCCATGGCACTTACTCTAGCCCAGGCAAGGGAGTGAGACTCTGTCTCAAAAAAACAAACAAAACAAACAAACAAACAAAAAAAGCAAACAGATATTAAGAAGAATATCAAACGAAATTTAAAGGGAACACATGGCTAAACCACCACCAACTCAGGTGATGTTGGCCACATGTTTACCCAATACTAGTAAGTGTATTTCACTAGTGGTAAAATAAGAGGCTTAAAGGTATATGACAAAAATATAATGCTTCAATTAAAAGACAACTTTTAAAATTGGAATTAAGCCCACAATATCAAACACATAATAACAATAATTTTGCTTTTGATAAACCTCATTAACCGTGACATATCATTCCTGTAAGAAAAATGTCTTATGTATAGCAGGGACTCAGTAAATACTGCTGACCAGGATCTACTTTGTTTTTTTTTTTTTTTTTTTTTTTGAGACAGAGTCTCACTCTGCTGCCCGGGCTAGAGTGAGTGCCATGGCGTCGGCCTAGCTCACAACAACCTCAAACTCCTGGGCTCAAGCGATCCTCCTGCTTCAGCCTCCCAAGTAGCTGGGACTACAGGCATGCACCACCATGCCCGGCTAATTTTTTCTATGTAATTTTAGTTGGCCAATTAATTTTTTTCTATTTGTAGTAGAGATGGGGTCTCGCTCTTGCTCAGGCTGGTTTCCAACTCCTGACCTTGAGCGATCCACCTGCCTTGGCCTCCTGGAGTGCTAGGATTACAGGCGTGAGCCACCGCGCCCAGCCAGAAGCATTATATTTTTAATCAATTAAATTTTATTTTTAATAATAGCCATCAATTACCAGAGAAAGAATGGACAGTGATTATGTTTAACACAAGAGTAAATTTATTTAACTAATGGCTACTTCATTATCAGAAACTATTAACATGACAGTATGGTGCTTGTTGAGAAATAGATAATGTGATACAGTCCATTTTAGTCTATATTACTTTATTTTGTGAGGTACTGGTTGTACTTTTTGAGGACCATTTTACAGTGCTTAAGTGTTGCAAAATTAAACGTGATACTGTGGAGCAGACAGGTTTCTGGTTCTAGTGTTTATGTATTATGAAGAAGGCATTATTTTTAACTGATAGTAAAAATGTTGTAGTCGGTAGGACTTTTTCCCCATTTTAAGAGTGGCATTAGCCAAAATACTACACTAGATTCCAGTATTACCTGTGTTGGATATTATATTTTATACAGAATAAAAAATTGGCTTTAGTTAATCACCAAGTGTTATAAGGCTCATATATATGCCAATAACTATATTTGGGTTGAAAATTAGTTACTATTATACTTCATAAAAGCATATTTATGAGTGTTTTTGTTATAATTTACAAGTAAGTGTCTTTTAAAAAGAGCTAGGCATAGATAGAAGTAGTACATAAGTAAAATCAATGTCAAATATGTATTCTGTGGATTAAATTTTTAATCACCCTGGATAAAGACATAGTCAAGATACAGGAGTTCTTTTATATGTAACTAAATAAACATATCATTGGGTTTGTTTTTTAAAGTGCAGCACATAGTAGAAAGTTCTGAGACATAAATGGTGACCATAGGCAAAATAGACATGATAAAGTAACTGATGATATACTCTCGATGGTATAGGTAAGCTTAAATGTTCACATGTAGGTTTAATCTAAATGATGGTAGGAAGAGGTTCATAGATATGAGAGTTAAGGTGATAGTTTGACAGTTGCCATAAATTGTGTGCTTAGAAAATTTATAGAAAACCTAGAGGCTGATCTGAAAAATTGTATAAAATTCTTGTACATTATTTTCAGCATTAATAAGCCTGGTTCCAGAACTAATCCCCTTGTTAATCACTACTAGTACAGTTTTGAGGTTTATTTTCTTTAAAACTACACATCATATGATTACGTTGGAGGTCATACAATCTAGGTATGTTTTGGTAGTTATATCCCGATGCTTTACTTCAGTCTTTTTAATAAGAACAATGGTAATGAAGGGCAATATCATATAGAATCTGTAGAGTTCTAGAAGTTAAATTTATAAGCATGTTTAAAATGGCAGATTACTTAAAGCATAGACAAAAGTAGAGAAAATAGTGTACCAGATCGTCCATATTTTCCATCATTCAGCTTAAACAATCATCAACTCTCGGCCAAATTTGTTGCATCCAAACACTAACACAACTGCCTCTTGATTCAGATGTTTTAAAGCAAATCCAGAGATCCTATTGTTCAATCCATTAATATTTCAGCATGTGTTTATTAATGGTAAAGTTTATTTTTAAAATAATCACTAGAACAATATTCTTTCTTAAAATTGAATTTTCTTACTATCATTGGTTGTATAGTTATTGTTTAAATTTCTCTAATTTTCTCATAAATGCTATTTATAGTTACTTTGATTTATGATTGAAATAAGCTTTACAGATAGTAACATTCATTTTTATTTGGGGTTTTTATTTTAAAACCTTTTATCAAGGTATAATATGCATATAGAAAAGTACAAAAATGATAAATGTATGTAACACAAGAAATTTTCACAAAACGAGCACACCTCTGTAACCAGTGACCAAAACATTTCTAGGTACTCTGTCTAGTAGGCAAAACATTGCTATGGTGGTAGCTCAAGAAATTTACCTGAGGACAAAGGGGAGGCAATTGAGAAAGCCTTGGTTTTGTCTGTTTCCATCCCTTCCTGTTTCTTTGTGGACAACTCCTCATCTTTCTTTCTTTGGAATTTTGAAGAGGAAAAAATGTGGTTTCTTAAAGGCTATTTTTCTCACCTCACACATTGAGTTGAAATGGATAATAAAATGCCCAGAAATAAAAATTAAGAAATTACGGTTTTAGAAAGATTTGAGAAGATGTATAAAGTGTAAAAAATAAGTATGAAAATGTCAAACATATTATATTCATATGCAATAAATAACATGAATTATGTTCATTAAAAGTATGCCTTTATAACTTGAAGCCTCATATTATATAAAATAATAGTTTACAGAATGAACACAGGTGAATATAGATTTAATATATCTTACTTTTTCAAATATTGAGTCTTCTCTTTACTGAGGTGACTTATTTCTCTTATAATGAGAATTTTCCACTTTGGGTATCATGTTATCCTCAGTCGAATTTTAAGGACAATCCATGGTGGCAGCTAGTGTGAAATAGCTCACGGTTAAATAAAAATGAAATAGCCATTATTAATGATTGAAAGGCAAGTAGCGTGCTATCCTTAAATCTAGCAATAATACCTGCTTTCTTTATTTTACTGGAAGATATAGCAATCAGGCCATGTATGCCACATATGATCATTATTTTTTGGGTTGAAATTTTGGAGATCAAACTGAAATGTAGCCTTAGTTTGGTAATGTGGAAGCATGAACTAATTACACACTTAAGAAAAATAAAATGAAAGAGAAAATAATGGAGAGTTGTGTTAGCTGAACATTCATTAATGCTAAATTTAATAATAACAGTAGTAGCTGAGTGTCTATTTTCTAGGCATGAGTAGATGAAATAACACACAAAAAAGACACCAATTTTATAAATTATAACAAGGTGACAGTTTTTATCAGTCAAGGGTCATGGAATAAGCCCTGTGAAACTCAGGCAATAGTAAATAATTTTGGAATAAAATATATGACTCTTTTATATAATTATATGAATATACATAATTTTCTATATGCAAAAAGATTGTTTGGTATTAGACAATGTATAAATGCCTTCTTTTGATAGATTGAATCCTAACTCTTTAGGGGTTGAAATAAGCTAAGAACTTGTAAACTCTATATTTTTAAATTATATTATGGATTGTTGTAAAGATAATTATTTCTCAGGTTATAACAACAAAATATTGACTAACATTGAAATTCTTGGCCGGGAGCGGCGGCTCACGCCTGTAATCCTAGCACTCTGGGAGGCCGAGGCGGGTGGATCGCTCAAGGTCAGGAGTTCAAAACCAGCCTGAGCAAGAGTGAGACCCCCGTCTCTACTAAAAATAGAAAGAAACTAATTGACCAACTAAAAATATATAGAAAAAATTAGCCAGGCATGGTGGCACATGCCTGTAGTCCCAGCTACTTGGGAGGCTGAGGCAGGAGGATTGCTTGAGCCCAGGAGCTTGAGGTTGCTGTGAGCTAGGTTGATGCCACGGCACTCACTCTAGCCGGGGCAACAGAGCAAGACTCTGTCTCCAAAAAAAAAATAAATAAATAAAAAACATTGAAATTATTACACAAGGTAATTTTTTATTAAATTCAGCCTTATGTTAGAATTATTTTTAGGAAATACTTGACACTGAATAATTTAATTTTCATCTCTCACCGTTAAAATTGAGCTTGAGATCTAGTAATATAATCCTTAATAAATTTCTCCCTTTGTAGTAATTTTCATAGAAATAGGTTTCATAATGTTTATGTAAAGTGTGCTAATATATCTTTCTTTACATGGAAACATTTAAAGTAGTTACAAAGAGCATATCATGTTGTTTTGAAGTTAATTTTAAGTGTATGTCCTTTTCCTACTCTTTTGAAGTTCTTCGCATTTAACTTATTTTCTTCTCTAATTTCGGAATGCGTTCAATAAGTCCTGTTATTTTTGGTACTGTTATTTATTGTAATAATACAGCACCATAACAACTTAAAACCGTAAAAACATTTTAATCAGCACTTTAGGCAGGTCTTCCCAAGCTACTGACAAGAACAGTGTGACCCACATTCAAGAAAACTTATTCTTGAGCACCACTGTATTCCAGGCACAGTGGTCTTCGGTTTTGTCTGGCCTAGAACTATATTATGTAAATGTTCTTAAGGCCTGGAGTGTAGGAAAATGCTTATGGCGCATGAACTTATCCCAAACTGATATGTTGATAAGATCAATATCTTTATTTAAAATACCAATATAGTAACTAAATAAACTGAAATACTCCTGAGAAATCTCCAGGGGAAAAATAAAACTACTACCAGAACTTTGGTTGAGAATGTAAAGGAAATTAGCTTAACTTAATTGTTAGTGATAATACATAGCCTAGTGCATCCTCATTCGATGTAAGTGGTGTGTACCTCCTGCACAGATCAAAATACTCACATCAGGTCAGCTCAGTGTTACCTGTTCTGGGTCATTCTAGAGACATGGAAAAAGCATTTTTAATTACTGTATCCTTCAAACATCATGCAAACCAGTAGCCTTTCTTGGAGATAATGTTTTAGAAATGAACAAACCAACCTTGGGCACATACCACAGTACAACTTCTTTTTGAATGTACCTGCAGCGTGACGTGCTCACCTGGCTGAATTATGGCATCTCTCAGTAAATAAATACCTGAAAAGCACTCTAGTCTTACTGCTTTTAGAGTAGGTTTTCCTAAACATCACGAATTTTATCCATTTAGACTTTATTGTAACTTTTAATTTTGCAAGATATATTTTATTTATTTTTTCTCAAAGTACGCTTTTACTTCCTCTGGATTCATAGCTGTGGATTTACAAGAGCAGTCTTTGTACAGGTTCTCACATCAGAGAAGTGATTTGGTGAAGTTAGGAGCATTGGTTATAGCGCCAGTCAGCCAGGTTTGAAATACTGATCCAGCCAGTTACTGGCTGTGCAGTCCTGTAATTTCTTTAACCTTCCTGTAACTCTTTTTTTCTCATCTGTGAAATAGATCCTCAAAAGCCTCATTTTGGAGATTAAATTATTTAACATATGTAAAGCAGTGAGTGCCTGGCCCAAAGGAAGCACTCATTAAGTGTTCAAGGCAACAATATATTCAGTTAAAATTGGAACAATGACATCAGCCTGACTATGGTCAAAATTACAATTCTGGGCTTAAATAGAACTAATTATGCTCTCTTTTACTCCCAGAGAAAAGTCAGACTCCAAATGTTCTTTTCACAATATATCGCCATTTTACATCTGCGGTATACATATTCTTTCCCCTAATATCTATTTTAATAGTACAATATCCCGAATTTTTTTCCATCCATAAAACCAATGTAACAGATATTACAGAACCAATGTAATTCACAGCAAAGATTAAGCTTTATTTGTTTTATGATGACAGTAGTCACACAGCATGATTATAAACTTTAAAACTTCATATTCTCATTTCACTTAACTTGTATATTTATGAGTGAAAATACGTGATTATGTACAACAGTGAAAAGAATCTGGCAATGAATACTCACTCATTTTTTAAGCTACAGATTTTTATTCCAGTATAGGAGGTAGCATATTAAATTTGACGATAGTGTGGGAAAAATGATGTCTATTTCTTTGGGCCAAAAAATTTAAAAAGTGAAACAAATCAATGTTCATATACAATTTGACTGATCTATATTTAGACAATTGTACTTGCCCGTTAGTGTAAATTCTGGACTTACATAGGATATTATTACTCAAACAGTTCTGATATTCTTGTGTGAGAGACACAGACACCCTAAAATCATTGAGGTAATTGAAAATAGTCTGTTAGCTTGGAGAACCATGTCTTTCTGTAAGACACACCAATGATACCTATGTCTGTCATAGATCAGTCTTTGAATACATAAAAGCCCAAAGATTTTTTTTGCTTACTTTGTTCTTCCCTAAAATCTCATCTGATAAACCTGATTCTCTCAGCCAGCGTTACATTTATATTTTTGTACCTTTGTCTTTCAAAGTGAGGCAGAAATAACAAATATCACACACCCATTTGAGAAACACCTAAGAAACTGTCCAAACTGTAGTTTCTGCTTTTGGTTTACTCATTGGGCTCTCTGGGTAGTTCTCACAATTTTATGATTCTCTGTGTTTTCTGTCTTCCCCCTTCTACATCAACTGTATCTATATCACTATTTTGCCTGAATAACAAGAGATCTAACAACTAAGTTCCAGTGCCCAATTTCATTTCAAAATCATAATATTCTCATATCTTATGTTCGTTTTTCATATGAAAACACAAATTTCTCATTTTTCATAAAATGGTAATACTCCTGCATTTCATAATGCTCATTCCAGCTGTGGAAGAAATGAAATTTAAAACATTTAATTTTTTTATTTAATATGCTTGTGAATGAAATTACTATGGTCGACTGCAATTAAGCCTTTCCTTTCTTCTTGATATGTACTGGTTTTCAATGATTCTGTGTTTTAAATTTCACATCTCATTAAAAGAGGAACGTGATATTTACTTTATTAGAATAAAATGTCTTTGGTTATCTTTGGGAAAGATCCCTTACGGTATAATCAAGGCAGGATTTATAGAGCTCACTTTGGGGCCACTATTCGAGCACTATCTGTATGATTTTAATCATCAAATATAATATGCTACTTCCTATACTGTATAGAGACAAAGGACGTTCTAGGAGTAGAGAATTGCATGAACAAAAGTGCAGAATTAGAGAGCAAATAATAAATATGGAGAAGTGAATATTTTAAGTTGCTAAACCTATCAAATAAAACCAGAGGTATAGCGGAGGTTAAGGTTTGAAAGTTAAGTTTTGGATAGATTAAGGCATGTTTTGCATAATACTACAAATAGTAATAGTTTCTAACAATTATTGAGTATTTATTATGTGCCTGGACCTATTCTATAAACATCTCAGGTATGAACCTTTCAAATGATATTCTTACTGTCTCCAATTTATAGATTATAAAACAGAAAAAGAGATGTCCAATAACTTGCTCCATGATTTTATGGCTAGTGAAGGAGAGCCATGCTTTTTATTTCAGACCATCTAATTCTAGAGTGGGCATTTGTAACCAATTCACTACTTGGAATCCCAGGCTTAAGAAATTCAACACTATTCAGAAGGAAGTTAGCAAGGATTTGTTGTTTAGGGTTGGGGTTTTGTTTTACTAATAGAGTATTATTGTAGTTGTCAAGCATTGTGGCAATAAGGCCTGAACAAGAATGTTCCTGGTGGAGAATGAAAATGAAGAGATTACTGTTAGAGAAATTTTGCGGGAAAAATAGGATTAGAAAGATAAATGTAATAATAAAAAGGAAAGAATATAGTCATCAAGTGTAGTTCCCTAGTCCGGAGACTGGGTGATTGAGAGAAGATTGCATCGACAATAATAATGATGATGATAAAGTTCATGTGTCAGAGAGTCGATTTTGATTGGAAAACTGATAGATAACCCATTAGGAAAACCTTTGGGAGTACATTTCAGTAGAATGGAAAACCTAAGATGCTAAATTATGTCTGATCATTTATTATTGTTATTATTATTATTGTGAGTGAGTGTTAAAAGCCAGTGCACTTTCTTTTTTTAAATTAAGATTTGTGGAAGCAAAAAGTAGACACGAGGAAAGATTATAACTGAAAATACTAGTAGATTGAAATATAGCAGGGCTTATTTTTGCATAGGAAAGATTTGATTAAATGTATATGACTTTTAATCATTTGAATTTTGTTATTTGAAGTGCTATAATTAAAACTGTCCTTGTGTCTTCACTCATTCTGTGAGTTGCAGACCAGATTTTCCTAGGATAAGATCACTTGTGAAGCAATCTTTTATTTAAAAAAAAAAAAATTCAGCCTCACAGTTATAAAGTGAATTTAATATTAGTCTATGATCACTATCTGCCTGATTTTTTTTCTTTGCTAAATGTTTTGGAAAAAATTTCCAGTGCTCTTCTATAGGTTCCTGGCTTTCATTGCTGGGGACACTATCTGAGGCTTAAGACAGTGGTCTAGAATCCCTTCTTGGACCAGCTCATTTCACCACTTTTATCCTTTCACAATTGTCCTTAGAATTGAGTCAGCCACAAAACACCTAGGCAGTCGTTTTGAGTGCAGAAGGTTTTGTTAACATTTTGAAGGCTTAGTGTGATCGAATGCAGACTACTTCCAGGTATGTAAAGTATGAATCCTGTTTCAGAAAACCCTGTTTTCTGCTGGGCTCTGAGAAAAGGCACACATATACTTTCTTTTGTGTTCCTCAAATCCAGTGTTTTCTGCCTAATTTACCAAAATCAATGAGGACCCCTCAACCTTTCTGTCTGACTTCTACTATTAACTAATTAGAATATTTCTCTAACATATATATTTCTCTAATATTCTCCTTAAAAACTTTTAGAGCTTTTCTGTGGCAGCCACAATAATGTTCATAATTATACTAGCTCTTAAAGTCTTTTATATTTAAGCTCCGCCTACATTTTCTGCTTCATGCCATTTAATGAATAGTCACCTTCTTGATACGCCATTTTTCTCAAGGCCGTATATGGTTACACATTCAATTCTACTTCTGGAATGCTCTCTCCTCTACAAAACCATTCTGCTCTCCCTCTGCATGGCCATCTCCTACTAATCAATCAAGATTCAACTCATTTTACCTTTAATGAGAAGCCTTCCCAGACAGAGGTATATATACTCTTCCTGTAACTTATTATAGATTCTTCTACATAATTGCTGTCTTTAAAATATTTTGTGTAACGATTACTAGTCGATTGGACTGTAAAACTTTTAGAGCAGAATCTTATGTGCATTCATTTTAAAGTCTTGTGTTCCAGAACTGTATCTGGAGCACAGTAGACACCCATAAATGCTTATATGCTAGATCAATGAATCAATAAATGGCACAATTTGAAATAAGTTAGCTACGTTTCTTTTTTTTTTTAAAGATAGTGTTCTAAGCGTCTACTTTGAGGTAAATAATAAAATGACAGCAGTCTCTGAACGTGAAGAAAATGTCAAACAAAAACTACAAAACATCCAATCATTTCCAGTCCTAAATGATCTCACCTGGATTTTATCTTTTTTCAAACTTCCATGATTTTCATGTTTTTATTCTGGCCTTAACTATGCTGGCTCTTTTATTCTTTTTTCTGATACATCACTTTCTCTTTCACAACTCCTTACACCTCATGTTTCACTATCACAAATTGCTAATTTCACTAATCTATTTCTTTTCAATTGTGGTCAAATATCATTTACAAACATACATGTGAACATTAAGTAAATAGAAAGTAGCTGTAAACATGAACGTAACGCGGGAGCCATTGTGGATACGTGCTCATGCAGAGGAGGTGGTTGCTAGTACCGGATCACTATGGCTGCAAGCAATTTATCTGACTTTCCTTTAGGTTACTGAGGTTTTCATGAAACAGTTTTAAGTATATGGTATTCTTACTCATCATCATTATTGCATAAGTTATATTCAAATTTTTCCTTAGATGTTTGTTTGTTTTGTGACATCGTAGCAACTAATAGGTACCTTAGATGATTTTTTTAAAAAATGACGTTGCAAAATTTTGATTTCTTTGCAAAAGCTTTATTATGAGATATACATGGAGGTTTGTTTGTACATTTGTCATAATTTAATAATGACACGAGTATTTTATACATAAGTGTACATTATCAATACTGTTTAACCAGAATCCTTTAAACAAAGTTTGATTGTTTAAAATGTGAACTTTTATCTAAATTTATTGCGATACTTTGCATAGATAGTAAATATATAAAATAATTTTTTACTTTGCTATGTAGTTAAATATTTTTAATAATATGAACCCTAACTGAACAAAAAATTTCAAGTGATAGAAAATAGTGTAACTATTTAAGGATCTAAACCTTAGCATCTAATTAGAATGTAATTAAAATGAATCTTATCCTGTACTAAGCATGATATAATCTTATTTCAAAAATTTAGCATTTGTATGATTTTTTTAAAGCTAATTTAATACACTGTCCATCAGTTTTCAAATCTCTAATTACCTGATAACAGATTAAATTGAAAGGGGTAAAGGAGGTGCTTTAATGAGTTTTTGGGATATAACTAAAACTAAAGTATGTACCTAGGCTTGGAACATTAAAAATTATGTTTATTATGCAAAGAAGAAAGAATATTATATTTAATATGTTATATCTATCTCACAAAAACAGATTTCACTCAAAAACCAGAGATAAAATTTACTCATAATACAAAGAAATAATTTAAATAACAGTCAAGATTTTGTTCATGTATGATAATCAGCCAATTAGTCATTAAATATAAAGTTTTATTCCAGATGATTGAATTTTGATTCTTTATCTCCTTTTGAACTGATACCTTAATTTTAAATAGTTTTTGATGGAAATATGTAGAAAACTTACTCCATGAACTAGTCTTACAAAACAATTAAAAAGTAGTGCAATATTTTTCTGCTGTAGTGGTAAGTAGTGTCATCTCTGCTTCCTGAAATAAAAAAAAAAAAAAATAGAAAAAAGAAAACAAAAAGTACATGACACCCGAATATTACATGGGGCCATATTTATGCTAACAAATTATTCGTTGTTCTGACATTCATATGTTACTGGTCACCCAGTATTATATCTAGTAACCAAACTCAAAAGGTTATCAAAACCTATAGTCCTAGGGTTCCTAACCTGCTTTAGTGTAAGGGTGTTTTTTTTCTACCTACTCCCTCTGTGGTCAGCTTTCAGTGTATCAGCATTTTCAACCCTCCTCTGAGTCTGCCCTTCCTACTTTTAATCTGCTATTTGTCTTAACATAGAAGTAACTGAATTATGTTAAGGAAAATCAAATCACCAAGTATATTAAAGAAATAGCCAGACATGTATTTATACACTGTTTCTAAATAGTGTGTGTTTCATGTCTTTTTGGATATGTGCTTGAATAGACTTTTTAAATATTTTATTTACCAATCCAGAAGATTTTCTACTTATTTTCATTGCTTAATTCTCTAAGGTTGTTGTTAAATTAGTTTGAAACCTTACCCTTGTTTAAGAATGCTATTAGTGGCTAACAAATTAGACACATGGCTATATATTTTTAAAATGATATCTTTTTTTAAAAATGTTATTTATTTATTTAGATTTCAAAATATTAAGGGAGTACAGATGTTTTTGATACATGACTTGAGTCAGGGCTGTAAATATGTCCATCACCCGAATAGCGTTCGTTGTACCCATTAGGGAGGGTTTTGCTCCTCCCCTCCTCCCCTCCCCATTACAGATTTCCAATGACTTTCACCTCCCTCTGTGCACTTGTGTGCCCATCTGTTAGTTTTAGTTTATTAGAAGAGTACATGTGGTGTTTGTTTCTTCATTCTTGAGATCTTATGTATTTATTTGTATGTTTTTTCTATCTTACATTACTGGAATTTATACTTGATTTTCATATAAAAGATGAAGTTGTGTACATCATTAGTAGGGGTAAATATTGTGATACAACAATGTTTGGTGTAAATAGTTCTCCACAATTGCAACATTCCTATATTTACAGGAATGACTGATCTCATTCAGGCATTTTTCATGCCTTCTTTTTGAAAATTAATGCTAATTTCAACCTTACAGGGAAATTGCTAATTTAATCTTCTTAGTCTGTTGTTTAGAAGGAAACCACTTGAAAAATAAGTGTCTGAATGTCAGTAAATATTATCAGCTCCATAATTCTCACAAGAAAAAAAGAACCATTTACTTTTTAAAGGAATATATTGATATTCCGTTGGAATTTCAGATACAGAAAATACTGATATTTTCTAACTTTAATGAAAATATCCTTTATTAAAGTAAGAAATAACTGAGTGAATTATTTCAAAAGGAATTTCAAGGGTATTTCTTTATTGCTAATGTAAAGGATGCTAGTTTCAAATATTTCTGCAACAAATCACAATTTCCATATTTAGTGGAGATTTTAGAAAAAATTTTCAATGATATTATAAACATGGAGAAAAATATATATTAGATTTGCATTTTCTAAATATATGCCAATATAGGGCCTGAGCATGTAAAAAATAATTCAGTCTCCAAACTTTGTTTTAAGACATTGATTAAGCAACAGAGTTTTGTTTACCAAAGAGTGCCTGGTAGGGTGGCCAAAGTACCCTGAGTAGGGTCATATACTATTGTTCTTTCCCATCAGTGAAAATTTATTAAGCTTTCAAGAGTTTTTGACATTTTCAGAGAAATTTGAACTAGATCTCTTCATTCCTCAAAATTCCATGCAAGCACATTGTCTTAGCTTTTTTTAAACAAATATTTTAATTTCTAAGTTGAATGTTTTTAGAATTTAAAAAACAAATCTTTAGAATATTGACAATTCTTGTTTCCTGTTGGAAAATTTACAAGTGTTTTTATAACATTTTGTGTTTTTAGATATCTTGCTCAAATCAACTCAGATAGTAATATTCAAAGTGTATTGTCTAAAGGAGTTTATACACTATCACTAGTTTTTGTCATAGTTCAAAGCACTCTTCATTAATATCATTAATTAGAGATAAATATTTTTAAACTAAACAAAATTGAGTGACTATAACGGCATCTACCCTGTTAATAGTATTAGGTATAGATGACATGGGTGCAGTAACCCACAGACTAGATAGATATTTCCTAGTGAAACAGTTATAGATGTACTATTGCCTTGTGAGAAGGTAGTTTTGATTTACACACACATGAAAACAAGCACATACATAGAAATTTCTAAGCACCTAACTAATCCTCTTTCTAGAAGGAATCTGTAATGTTTCAGGGGACTCACCTTTTCATACAAAGCTATATGAGAGTAATGGTATACCATTTTACCTGTGGACAACATTTGTGGACAAATAGAATCCTCTATTTTTAAGGCTAATTCTTTTTCATAGCAATGACATTTTGTTTAAAAATAAACATCGAGCAATACTAAATTATGAAATTTTCACTGGTAGTAAATATAGGGCTTTGAAGTGTGTCAGCTCTACTTGATCTGTAAGGTATCTTACAGACTATCAGATAAATTCCTTCATTGCAAATACCCCATGGGAAAATGAGGCCCACTCCATTTTTAATTCGTAGCCTGAAATTGGTATATAGTCTCTATCATGGTGGTAACATTAGAATCTTAAGAGTGACGGCTGACTATTCAAGGGTGCCAGAGTTGGCTAGAGCTAGAATGTCTATGAAGAGAACATTATACTCAGCATGCTTCTCTCCTCTCTTAAAAATGACCCATTAAACTCATTCATTGATGTCCATTTCTACTTTATAAAACTACCTTGCCAATTTTCTTATCTTTTAAAATATCCATGGATTCAAATTTTAATTTAATAAATATTAATTGCAAAGTATGTTTTAAAGCACTGGATAAACATATAGACTAAACTAAAAATAAAAAGTTGGCTTTACTAAATGTTTTTTACATTCATGGTCTAAAAGACTGTTTGAGTCCTTTATTTCACAAAGTTTCCTTTCTAAAAGACGAATCAAGTTTATACATATTTCATATGTACCTTCTCCTAACAAATTCTTGTTTTTCACATTTGTTCTATAATCTGGTAACTTCGTCAAGCTACAATAAAAAGGCATTCTGCTTAATGAAAGTAAATTTACTATGAATCTTATGAATTAAATAACTCATTTTGTACTGCACTAAAGCATTATTATCGAACACAAAGACAATACCTTATCCTAACAAGAGACTTTTCAGTCTTTTTATAATCCATAATTAACCACAACATGTAATCAGGTTTTTTTCCCATTATATATATTTCTAAATATATTAATTTAAAATCTATTTGTAATTTTTTTTTTTTTTTTTTGTGGAGAGGAAAACATGACTTACCATCAAAGCAATACAACTACATTTTCAAAAATAAAAGCAAATGGAAAGTAAAAGACAAATCAAGTAGTTACCTTTTTATTTTCTATTTTTTAGAGAGAGGTCTCACTGTAACACTCAGGCTAGAGTGCAGTGGCATGATCATAACTCATTGTAAACTTGACTTCCTGGACTCAAGAGATCTTTTGGCTTCAACCTCCCTCCCGAGTAGCTAGGACTACAGGCTTGAACCACCATGTCCAACTAAATTTGTAAAAATTTTTTGTAGAGATGGGGTCTTGCTAAGATGTAGTCATTGCTCAGGTTGATCTCAAACTCCTGGTACCCTCTTTTAATAGTTAACACTACTGTGCTGATTACCGGATATAGGGTTAAACCAAAAAAAAAAAAAATTCTTTAAAAAGATGTTAAAGGGAATCCTCAAAACTAGTTCAAGAATAAGACAGAGGAAAGTTGAAAGAACAAATTATTCAACTGGACAAATTTCTAATGGAGGATTACTTTTAAACTAGGTTTATGATGTGCTTTTACACAGAGAACAGAGATCAAGTGTTTCTGACTTCCACAGGGGGTAAGGGGTTCAAATTCTTGCATGCTAGATTCACTTTATACATGAAGAAGTATCCTGACAGTGAAGCTCATTAAACATTTGAATGAGCACTGGAGTAGGTTACTGATCTCAGCTTCTGGAAATTTTTCACTGTAGTTGAGAGTCTCAATCATCTAAGATTTTCGAAGGCTGTCTCTTTCAGTTGAAGAAATAGATTATTAGATTATTTCACAAGCTTAATTTATTGCTTCTGAGATTTATAGTGTCATAAAATATAAAGGGTATTTTGTTTCCTGCTATGCAAGTGTGGCAATGTGGATATTCAAGTTGTTAAATTGTCATTTTAATGTATTATATAAAATTATTTTTCACCAGGCAATTATGTGGTATAATAATATATCAGTACTGATAATTTTACATTTATTTTTGCAACATACATGTTACCGTCATTTTTCTAAAGTCATTAATCAGTTTAATATCTTAAATTTTTAATCTTTTTAAATGCTTAATTTTTCCCACAGTTTGATATTATACTTCATAAATTATAAAAAAGCAATAAGATTCCACAATATAAAGAAAAATATACACCATGGAACTTTCATTAAATATTTTATGTATATTAAATTATAAGAAGGTAGATATCTGAGAATTTCTCTTACATTAAGAGTACTTTTTCATCTTTAGTTCAGACATAGTAAGTGTCTTAAATCTAACATTTGTGTGACTGTGAAGAATAAATGCAGTAAATGAATAGAATTCAAAAGGAACACACAGTCCTTTTCCTATTACTTTTGATTTGACTGAAAAGAAACCTTCATCCCTATCAAGTGACCAATTCCCTACATAAGCTGATGCATAGCTAAAAAAAACAGTCATGTGCAAAATGAAAAGAAAAAAACAAAATTCTCCAACTGTGTTTTGATAATTCCAAAACATATGTCGAATATATCAGAAAGCATAGAATCTATGTATTTGGCCTATTCTCTCTAGCCTGAAATGTATCAGCAAATGAATGGCCACACTACTGAACACTGTGGAATAATTCTGGCAATGACTCCAAAATGTAATTACATTGATTATTATGGAGGGAAGGGGGATGGATAATATTTGTTTGGTACTTGTCCAACATTAACCCATACAACCCTAAAAGAATAAAAATTGTTCAATATTTAAACTTACCTCTTAAAAGTTTTGAAATCAATTGGATATGACTATAACTTTAGTAATAGTATTTCCAATGTGGCAGTACAGTTGGCCCTCCATATCCTTGGGTTCAACCAAATATTCAGGAAAAAAAAAAATTCCATGAAGTTCCATAAAACAAAACTTGAATTTGCCACATGACAAGCCCTATGTTGAATTCACAGGAATAATGTGATGCGTAGGCTTTTCGTCAAATATTGTAAGTAACTAGAGATAATTTAAAGCACACAGAATGATGCATGTAGGTAATATGCAAATACTACAGACTGTTTTATATAAGGGACATGATCATCCTTGGATTTGGGTGTCTGCGGGGTAGTACTGGAACCAATCCACCCCTTCAGATACTGAGGAACGACTGTACTTGCCTATGTGAGATTAACTTCTGAAATGGAGGAAATCTTCACTCCCAATCTAATTTGTTCTGAACTTCAACCTCAGTTCTTATATTTGTCCTATTCAGATTTGCATGCCTGAATTAAGATAGGTAGGAGAATGTACATTTTTAAAAAGATGATTATATTATTCAAACAATTACTAGAATAGGTGGACTTTATATAAAAACAACTCACATGTAACTCTAACCAACAATTAGAATATGTCTTTTAAGTTTATGTTTATATTTTAGATAGGACAATGTATTCTAAATTTCTGTATTCTTATAACTATGAACCATTTTAATAATATAATTTCTTTTTGTATCCTAACTAAAACAAACATATGAGATCCATGTTAACAGCCTTTAATATAAGTAACTTTTAAATTAAATGGAAATGATATTTTACTGATTTAGACATGCTAAGTTGACTAATTTCTGCATTTTTACTAAGATATGGCTTTTCAATATATTTGGAGTTTTTTTTCACATTTATAATAAATTAGTTTATAGGTTGAGTATAGGTCACACCTGAGTTTCTTTTGTCCTTGAACTAAGGAAAGAATGTTTCCTGGAAGTCAGCATTTTCTGAGTTATTCTATTGAAATAAAAAGCTTCAACCTATAAGTAGCATCTCCAATTTATTTTGAAAAAATATTATTATTTGTAGATAACCATATTTCCTGTGTTTTCCAGGAAAGGACAAGATACTGTGTAATTAATAATAGTGCTCCCTTTCACTCACCAAAGTGTCCAGTTTGGGTGATAAGTTATTTGCTGACTGTAACTATTTGTTCTGATTTATTTTGCATAGTTGAATGTTTATGGTGGCACTATTCTAATTTACTGAATAATTTTCAATTCAGATTGATATAAACAAAATATATTTGAATTATTTATACTAAAGTTTATCGTGAAACAAGAAATTTGAATTCAAGGACATGGAAAAACAGGGTTTAAAAGAGCAAAGTTTGTATTAAAAGAGCAAAGTTTCTATCTGCTTATAGAACATCCCCTGTAGCATTATGACCAGGTAAGTTATGATAGCTACCAAGTGGTCCAATATTGTAATTGTAAAGGAAATATAAATATCATTTGTATTTTTCATTTTTTTTTTTCACCCTCTCAACCCAGCTTTTCCCAACTACGGGAAGAACCAGGAAGAGAAGGCCAATTTATAATTCCTGATATCATATGATATTACACAATAAAATATGTTTTGCTTACTTTCAGTATTGGTTACTACACAATACATGTAAATATTCATTTTCACTTTAGTTTCTCTCAATGGTGGTACCTGACTGTTACAGTTTTAATTGATGTGCCTGCTAAATGGTGAACCAGTAAAGGAATGTTTCATTGGTCAGAAATTGAGTTTTTGAGGAAACATAAATGAGAGAAGTAGGGAAACAAATTAGGAAAAAATAGATAACTAGATAATCTACTTGAAATAAGTGGAAATACCAGAGGAGAAGGATTGAAATGATCAACATATTCTTACCTTTGTTTAAAAAAAGAAAAAAGCAACTATTCTATTCACCAGATTAAAACAATTCAGTTACGCTATTTAATGTAGTTCTTAATATTTAATGAGATATACACGTATGTGATTTTTATCTAAATTGAACTATTTATTACATGCCAGATGCTGATGTAGATGATATAATTTCTGTTCTCACTGTGCTCATGGCCAGATATTACAAAGATTATGGACAGATTGGAAGAAATAGCCTTTGTCACTATAAATAAACAAAATACTTAATATGAAATCTGAACTATTGAATCTAGTCATTCTGCTTCATAATTCCATGTTTTATAAAACTGGAGCAAATTTGACAGTATCTTTCCCCCCCCTTTGCCTTTATTAACTTCTTTATGAAAAAATTGATTCTTTTTAGGGGATAAATTTACTTTTAAAAAATCGTAGGCTATAAAAGACTTGGTTTTATATAATTTTAAAAATGAAATAAAATAAACCTACAATATAGAAGTCATCTTTAAATTGTTTAACTACATAAACACTTTCTGGTACAGTTTTCTCTAACATATATTGCTTTAATATATATAAGTTAGAATTGATTAAATTAAATGTATGACAAGTTATTCATAGATTTTCTAAAGACTTGTTCTAGAAATGTAGAAGCTGCACATTTTTTTCTATATTCTGATCGTGCATAAATAGTGAAGTAGGGATTGTTTTGTAGATAATTTTAAAGAGTTATCTCCACATCTTTGGTGACTGGTTTATAAAATAAACATTTCTCATTCAAAACTGATTTATAAGAATGCAAAAATTGGCATTTTCAGAAAACCAAACAACAGAATGACTGTGACTACTAATACCAAAATATTTTCACACTACATAGGTCTGGTATGAGGGCACAACTAGTTTTCACTTGCATTTATTTCTTTTACAATAATGTGCAATTCTAAACTCCAAAAGTAAACCTCCTTTTCTTAGAGTATTTTTCTTTCTTTTTCACAGCACGGAAAAGGATATGCTAGTCAATTCTACAGGACTTACCTGAAGCAGCATGATTTGCACAAAGTCGACCAACAAAAGCATCAACTTTTCAACTTCATTATCTTGGCCATTCAGTTAGTTGTATGTAACTGAGTGTTAGATTTCCGGCGGAGTCATCGTGGCCAATTATAGGACCTAATTGCTCTCAGCAGGCCTGAGAAATGAGTTGAAATGTGCAGAACTGTAGAAACTTTAGAGGCAACTGACTTTGCCTCTCCGATCAGTGTGTGCCTGTTTACAGCACTATATATCTTTCTCTCTCCAAATGTCACTGAGCCCTTTAGATGTTTATATTCACCACAAGAAGCCAGTCATAAAGATAAAGGAAATTTGTGCATTATAAATGCAATATCACTGTTTTAAACTTGACTGTTTTATATTATTTTTGTGTGATCAAGTGTTCCCCAAGCTATTCCAACTTTACAAGAGAAATTGTGATTATGTTCTTTTCACCTGTGGGTTATAAAAATGTTGTATTCCGAAGACCCACAAAATATCAAAGACATTCTGTAGTTTATACACCGTGTTGCAAAGTGTTTACTGTACTATTTCAAAGCTTCTAAATAAATATAAAATATATATTATATTATATAATTTTCCTAAAATGTAGTACAACTCAGTTGGTTTTTAAATGGATTCATACAGTCCACATCATACAATAAAGTAACAGGTAATTCAGGGTCCCAAAGATAAACTTACTAAGAAAATAAAATCATCAATAGTCTCCTCCCAGTTTTCATATCTTATTCAACCCTGTTTTTCCTTGTTTAAAAGAAAATAATGCTCTAAGCTACAAAATTTTGTCAAGAACTCATACTGAATTTTCAATGCCAAAGATGTAGCTGTCGATGTTATCAGATGGAGCACTTAATATGTACTATCAAAATATCTAATGATCGACATGATTCTGATTCTATTTCTATGGCTTTGAATTTAGAATCACTTAAAGCTTTTATAAAGAATCTATAACTTCACCTGTATGTGTTGTTAGAAAAAAAAAACTGGGTGTCTGTACATTTTGTGGTGTAAAATATGTAATTGAAGATTACTATTTTAAGAAGTCCTCAGTCATATAACTCACACAGAATTTTATTTTACGTAGTTTTACATAGTTTTGTGACTCTTAATTATACATGATTATAAACTCTGTTTATAACTCTATATGAATATATAGAGATATATAAACCATCTGAACTGGTAAAAAGTAACTATAAAATATACAGGATCTCTAAATTTAAAACAAATAAATTTGGAGATAGAAACATGGTACATTATTGTTTAAGTATTATATTATGTGTGAAAATTTTATAGCTTAAATGTAGTCAGTGTTTGATTAATGAGAAAATTCTTCATGAATCAGCCTTGAAAAGTTAAGCTTGCCTTTTACTTTTGTGTCAACAAACAAGGTTAATTATTAAATTTAGTGACATGCATTTTTCTTTCTTTTACATATTTTTTTCTAGTGGTGTTTATTGCTTGTTGAAACCCAATTAAGAGAGGGAAAAAATCAGAGAAAGTGAAATAATCTTCCAAGCAAAATCAGAATTTTCACACTTCCCCTCTAAAAAGCATCCAATGTTATACTGAAATGTCCAAATTACAGACCTATTTTGAAATACTTCCTTTAGTTTTTAACTAATATTACATTCAATGATAGTTTGAGCTGTGCTATGTTATTAAAGAATAGACTAAAACTTAACACAAATATTCTTCCTCTAATTTCATGTAATTTAAGTGGAATATTTTTCCTTATATTTAGCATTAAAATACATAAATAAATTCATAAGTCCTTGATGTGTATGTTTAGAGTGATATCTTGGTATCACTCATTTGACTGTTATCAAAGTAGATATTAATACATCACATCACAATCAGTTTATGTATCAAAATAATGTGTGTAATGTTCCAATCTTTTGGGGACCCTTTAAAAATATATTAAGCTAATCAATCACATGTAATACAAAAAGCACATTCATTCACTAAGTGCAGCAGTAACATTTTCTCAAACTTTTGGCATTAGTACATTGATATTTTGAATGATAGACTATTTTAGTAAGGAAATGTTTATATATAATTTAACTGGAAAAAAGTCTGTTTGTTCTAATTGCTTTTTAAACAAGAAAGTGATTTTCTTGTTGAATCACTCTGCTTTAATTAAAACCTTTCATGCATCACTTTATAATCATGGAGGAAAATCACATTCATCTTCCTTATTGCATGCATCAAAAATAAGATCATACTCACTTCATATATAATAGTTATATTAATTCATTTGATTTAAAGAAATTTTCTTTAATTATTTAAACCTTTATTCCATTGTATATAATATCCTTTAAACCAACTTTTTATACCATATATTTGTGTATTAGTTATTTTTTTATATATCATAGTAACTAGTTATACTAACTTGCATTTTAGTTCTTATATCATCAATCTACAAAAACAAAAACAACAAATTGTCACTTAATTTGTGGGACAAATAAAATTACATAAACCTAAAATACTAAATTATTACATCATTAATCAAATTTGTTATATTGAATTCAGAATAAATTAGAAGCTACAACAAAGTAAGGATATAAATTTAGTAAATTGGTTAAAAGTTGTCTACCAATGAGAGTGACTAAAAAATGGAAAGTGCAACTAATCAATAATGAAGGTTTCCAAATAAGCACTTATTAGATTAGTAAGTCAAGGAATTTTAGAATAGGTTTCTATTTAATCTGGTGATTTTAATATCTAATCTTCCATAATTTTTATACACAATAAAGAAAAATAATATCTACCTGATTAGACAGTATTTCATCAATAAATTATTTCAGAAAAGCATAATCATGTCATTTACTCCTTGTTAACATGGTTAGTTTTAGAGCAGTAAAAGTCAAAATATTTTCCTGTGGAAACAGTGTCTTAATGTTTCAAAAGTATGTCAAACGACAATTTTTAGAAATATTTCATCCACATGTAGAATTCTAATTTTTAGCTTGTGAACATGATTTTGTGAAATCATTTTAAATCAAATATTTAAATATCACATCAGAATTACTTTATAGATATAATGTCAATAATATAAGTGTCTCATCTTTTCCTGGGAAATATTAATGAAATATGTATATTTTATTTTATGAAGATATTAAATGCAATGCCTTTATCAAACATTGCAAATTAAGAACGATAGTGGAAGATTTAAGTACTTCAGTTACTCATTCTGTTTCATTTCTTAATTGTGTTACAATTTACTGTCAGATGTTCTGTAATGTAGAAGCTCTCCTGCTTCTTCAATAAGAGGGAAAAAAATCCTCAAAATTTTCAACATAAACTTTAATAACTGTGAATTGTACCATTTTACCTTCCCAATATTATTTATTGGAGTTCAGTTAATCTTTAATACTATTATTCAGTCAGAATGAGGCAAAAGTTAAGCAGGATAAAGAAAAATATTTATGTTATTGACTGATAACAGCACTGCTGTCATTGCATGTTTTCCCCCCTCATATTTCTGTGTGTGCTATTAATACCCAAGGAACTCAAAAATACTGAAAACATTGGTATACTTGATGATTTTTCTGAAAATCTTATATTTTTCATATTACAATTTCTTGGGTTCTTTATCTTTTTCAAGTCTAATTTTGTAGTGGTAAAGGCTTTGCACTTAACATCCTTTTTATGTTCCTTTTTAACAAGGAAAACCAGAAAATGACAAAATTCCATATTTTTTACACCATGGAGTAGTAAAATTATTTTATATATATTGTTAGTACTTCAAGTAATAGCCCTCTGCTAAGTCAAACGAAATCCTTATACAGTAATTTGTGCAACTGTTCAGTAGAGTATTTTTTTCCTTCAAAACTTGGCATAGGTTTTAGATTATAGCATTCTGTAAGAATGCTGGTAGGTGGGTGCCGCCAGAGTATTGCAGGCAATAATATGATTAAAATTCTAATACCTTTAGTGTGCATGCATGTATTTCTAATCACTGTTATTTTTTAAGTATTTGTAAAATTAGAAAAATGGCTTTTATTTCTTGAAAACTTGTCACATGCTCAGTTTGAAGTTTTACTCTCCAGATATTTTTGAGTTGCATGAAAAATTGCATTCATTGTGCAAAAAATATTAAATTTTCACAAGACTCAAAAATTTCTGAATGATAGAACTCAGACTTCCAATACATCCATATATCCTTGAGCTGAAAGTAAGCAGGGAATTTCAGCTCCAAACACGTTTTTGAGACAGTTATCTGTGAGTGAAAACAGGGTATTATAACAAAAGATGAGTTTCAATCTTAACTATAGTGTTTGTTACTGTGAATGCTATAATACGTAAGTAAAATGAGTGTAAATGTAATAAATTATTTTATACTGCTGTATACATATGAAATAAATAAAACTAGGATACATATTATGCCATTTTTCCATGCATGGATCTTCCACTGACGCCTGTGGGAGCTTTGAATAAAAATCAGTGGCAAAATATAGGCTCTAAGTTTAAAAACAACTAATGCTGATTTAGTAATTTTAGTCTTAATATAACAGGTCTAACGGGACATCTGTTCAAAACTGAGTCTCATTTGAAGCAACATATGCTAGGTTTTAAAGGATTTCACTACATTCATAGTTTTAAAAGTAAGCATTTAGTTACATGAAATTCTCATGATACCCACAATGAGTCATTTAGTATATATTTTTCCACCTGGTGCTGTGTTTTCTTTTTAACATTTTTTGATTCATAGTAATACTAATGGTCCACAAAGATTAATGTAGGGGTTGTACATGAGATATGAGTGCCTTCAAGCAATAAAAGGGAAACATTTTATTTGGAATTTTAGAAACACATAGTTTCATGTTTAAAGTTGATAGAAACATAAGAAACAATCCATGTAGGTATCATTTTCCAAGAAGAAAACAGAATTAACTTATAGATATTTTTGTAATGTTAAAATAACCTGGATTAATCCTATAAAAATTTAGGTTCTAAAACAGCTACAAGGTATAAAAGAAATGTTCTTCTTCTTAATCTCATGTGTCGTCTGTGTAACTGATTTTCTCGAGTTTACACTACACATATCTGGATGAGCATTCATTTTATAGGACAACAAGGGGGAGGACTAGGTATTTCTCTTGCTTTGAACATCTAATGAACAAACTCTATGGTGGAAAAAACTGACTAAAACGACACGGGAATGACAGTCCTCACTGAAATGTTATCAGCTATAATTACAAGTTGCCTTGGTTTCTCTTTCTACTTCCTGTCCTTTAATTTTACCTTTTCTGGGAATCATATCATGGACTTTCTTTAACCAACATTATGAATTTTTAGAGGTATAATTAAATTTTATTAGATTACAGACATATATTGATATCTGAAAAGGAGAGGAAATACAAATGTATGGTACTATCTGCCTTTAAGAAAATTCTAATTTCTAAAGAAATCATAGGAAAACATTATATAATCAAATGATCAAATAATTAAGTGACCAAAATGTGTGGTTAAAAATCCAGCAGTGGGTGATGAGATCAATTTAATATGTAAAGATGGTAACATAAAAGCAAAAATAATAGAATAGGGAAAAAAATGTAGCTTAGAAAAGTGTCAAAACACATCATTCATGTAAAAGCAAATAGTTCTTTGTGAAACTTTTTTCAGATACATGTGTGAAATAGGTCACAATGTGAAATATCTTTCTTACTGTGAATCACTCCCCAAACTGTTTGAAAAGCACTGCACCATATGATCTCTGTTTCAAATTTAAACTTATTTAAAGCTGTGGAAAATCAGGGGGGATATTTTCAAAACGTTACTTCATATCTGACTCTTAATCTTTACCCTTTGTAAAATATGTACGAGTACTCTGAGTTGTAGGATTTTTGTAAGAATTAGGTGAACTGACGACATAGCACAATGCTCACATACAGTAAGTGTTATATGTTATTAATGTTATTTTACCACTATTCCTAGTTACTGAAAAGTATAGAATACTATCTAAAAAACCAGAAAAAATTCCTTTCTCTAAATTCCAGACTGTTGTATAGTTGTATGTAAACCGTGCTAATTTCAAAACTTCAAGATGAAGGTAGATTCATCTTTGATAACCACTCATCATTTTAGTTCACTTTTGCCTCTCCATTTATCAGTGGTATGGAGTCCAGGAAATAAAACTCATGTCTGGCTGAGTTCCAGTTTATCTCCTTCAAATCCCTTTTACAACTCTCAAATAGCTCCCTGTCCCTACTATTGAATACACGTGTATGTTTGCAATAAGGGCATACTTATCTGATTTTTATGACCCTCCTAAATATGTATTTCCTTACATATAAGTGCTCGTTGGAAATACTGCATATTTGAAAATATCGTTTTTGCATATGACTTCTACAGAAATGAATGTGGGCAATATATTAAGTGTCTGCTCAACAGAATTGGATTTTTAAAATTGCTGTAATAGTAGACTTATTGAAGTTATCATTACTTAGGGTGGCAGACCCTGTTCCCTAGAGCTGTCCTTCAGATGCTCAAAATATTTCTAAAATTCCCTCTTTTCTTTTGAATCAATTAAAAGTTTTATTTCCTTGTCATTAATACTAGGTTTTAAATTTCCCTGTTCAGGTAAAGTAGTTCCTGTTAATCTGTAAGTTAATTAATGTTTCTAAGGGACAATTTATATTTTAAAGGGAATTTATTAATCTGTATAAAAACTTCTAATAAGAATAGTGTGTGGGTAAAGATACTTTTTATTTTGTTTTGTTTTGCTTATTTATTTTTCTTTGAAACCAGTTGATAATCATTGGGCAACTCCTCAACCAATCTGTTTGAGAGTAAAAAACATTTAATTAACATTGCAACGTTCCAAATCTGGAACGCAACCCCATTCCCTCTTTCCTCGTATCATTATGAATAACTTTTCCCTTGATCATGAAAAAGGGAAGAAAAGAAATGTTGGCATGATGAATTGCATAAGCCTAAAACTCTGAATTTCATTCCAAAAGTGTGAGAGTTCTCTTATTCTTAGTTGTGCTTCCTAATTAATAATAGAGTGAATGGCCAATTTAAAACTTCTCTGGTAATGTATTTCTCTCAAAGTTGTGTGTTTATGTGTGCCTGTCTGTGCCTGCCTGTCTGTATAATTGAGAATGGTAATTGGCATTTCAAAAGGCTCATAGGAAGGAATGCTTGAAGAGAAAGAATCATATTGTAGGTAAAGTACCTACATTCTGTGCCCCTTTATTAATTAGTCTTTAGAAGATCAAACCCCCGGGTTGGAAAGCAATGATATTTAATCACCAACAAGCTGGCTTGAGCTTTTCAACACCATGCAATCAATGATTGATTTCTTTTGACACTGCGTGAAAACCACCCTTATTTATGACAGGCCTATGAAGACCAGAAAGAGACAACACAATGGTTATAATAAAATATACTAAGGAAAGTTGAATTAGAGACAAAAAGAGTGAGAGAGGTGTGTGTGTGTGTGTGTGTGTGTGAGAGAGAGAGAGAGAGAGAGAGAGAGAGAGAGAGAGAGAGAGAGAGAGAGAGGAGACAGACAGAGAGAGATTTTAACATATGGAGGTTAAAACAAGGAAAAAAGTAATGAAAATAAATGATAGGTAATTCTAGTTAAAACCTGATAAAGAATGAACCAAAGTGATACAGGATGTCCTAGGAAAGAGTAAATAAGTGAAGAGATATGTTAAATTTTATTTAAAAATAGGGTACCAAACTACCTCCCTGGATGCCTCCATAGATGCTCACTTTATTCCATTCTTTCTTTGACAGATCTATAGCCTCACACGACAATGTTTGCAAATATTATCCAGTTCAAAGGTGTCTCACGGATGCTGGGATAATGTATTTGTAATTTTAGGAACCATAACAGGGGAAAATTGGCAGTACCACCTACATCATGCAGGAACATGTGACACTGGCATGAGTTTTTATAAAGTTCCATGACAAGGTTGCAATATTGTGATTACTGGTTAAAGATATTGCTGCTGAGGTGTAAAGCAAGTTTCCAACTACAAATCAGTTCTGTGGCATGAAAAGGGTGTAGCAGGTAATTTTTAAAGTTTAGATTTATTAGCACAGAGTTTTAAAGTAAGATGTAGTATGTTCTTGTGAGAAACAATTTTTAATACTCTATAGGAGAGTCTATTCCAGCGTTAGACATCATCATAATAATAAAAGATGAAAATAAATGCTGCAAATAACCAGGCATTGCCTGATTTAGATTTAGCCAGATGATTTAAAACATTAAAAAAGAAATTGGGGTAAGAAGAGACTACTGTGAATCGCTAGAGCGACAGCAAATCAACACAACTGACCTACAGACTGGGCTAGTAAAAATGGAGCAGAAAGGACAGAACTGAGACAGTTCCTCACTGATTAGATGGCTAGCAGGCTGATGAGGGAGAGGGAGAAATTACGATGATGGAGGATTTTAGTTTGCTACAGTGGATCATAAATACCTTTAAACAAGACAATGTAAAGGAAAAGGAAACATTTGTGCAGGAAGGTAATCTTATCTGTAGAGAGGCTTTCTAATTTTTTCTTCATCATTTAACTATGCTTTCTACCCAAATTAGGCCTAAACTGCATGATACTGAAACAATTCCAGAGAATTTTAGATTTTTATCCTAATATGAAATTGTAGTGTGTGTGCTGCATTCTGCTTTATTCTCTGTATAATAATCGATGGTTATCATTACTATTTGAATTATATCTAAATTAATTTTTTTATTTTTGGAAATAATTCTATATATATAATGTAAATTATAAGTAGTTTTAAAGTTGATTTTTTTTTTCTGTGTAACTTTGCCTAGAGTATATGCTAAAAGCAAGCTTGACCAGCTTAAAAAGTACACAGATTAAGTCAAACCTTCTGGCTTTATTTGTGATACATACATGACAATATATAATGAAGATGAAGAAATGTTAATACAAATAAATAAAAGACGTAATATCTGTAAGCAACACTTCTTTATCTGCCCCTTCCATCGGAGTTCAACTAATGTTTTCAGCAAATATTTTTGAAAAAGTCATAACACCTTTAAGTTGGTGAACCTGTATTCATCAACTATAATCTAACCTCTATTAGTGATTAATCTTATTTTCTAAGTTTTTTTTTTTTAAGTAGGCTCCACCAAACATTACAATTTTAGAGCAGAGCAGGGCTTTGAAAATACTCTGGTCCTAGTCCC
The DNA here is from genome assembly GCA_963574885.1 of Lepilemur ruficaudatus. Classification (NCBI taxonomy): domain Eukaryota; kingdom Metazoa; phylum Chordata; class Mammalia; order Primates; family Lepilemuridae; genus Lepilemur; species Lepilemur ruficaudatus. The sequence goes on from CAUYRT010041225.1 coordinate 28,447, forward strand.
ACCTATGAAGAAGATAAGCAAATATATGCCAACTCATGGAAGAACCCAACCATAGACCTAACATGTACCTTAACCCTTTCTCTTCACTCTGAATTCTCAGCCTATGCTAGGCTACATTCCCAATCTCTGTGTCTTATTTTAACTCTAAATCCTAGGAGTAACTATATTTAAAAATATACAAATCAGTTATAGCATCTAACCTCGCTTTATATTTTAAAATTTCAATGCTTTTCTTAGACCATGTGTTCACCTGTAAGGATGATTCTCACATACAAGGCACTGTTAAATTTGGCCTAAGAAACTAAAGACAGTTCTGTCTTCTATGAATTTATATTAAAATGAAATGTTTTAATGTATGCATTTTTATTCCTCTTAACAACATGCTATGTTCCTAATGAGTAAGCAAAACTAGAGTCAAACAAATATGACTACATCTCCCAGAGAAATCATATTTAACAAAATGCTCCTTCACCAAGAATAAATCTAAGTAACCTGACTTTACAATCCTCATCATCCCACCTAATAAATTCATCCAGTTATCTCACTTACTTCAACTAATTTAGTCAAATACTGAAAGAGAAATAGGGAGGCAGGTAAAGAGTGGTTTCAATCACCCACTCTTCATCTCATTCATGAGGGAGGGATTCCCACCCTTGGGTTATGGAGATCTAGAACACACACACCTAATACTGAACAGGCAGATGAGAAAGTAATTTTTTCGTCACATCACAGAACACACAAAGCCACACTGGGGTTTCATTCAGGGACAGAGAGAGCAACATTCCACTAGAGGATGTGATTGGCTTGTTTGAGTAACTCCGTGGGGCTGGGCTGGGCTGGAACTGAAATCCCACTACTTGGGGATGAGAAGGAACAGCGTGATTCCCTTGATAAGGAAAACTGGCGAGGAGGATCTTATCTGAGCAATTAGTGATTTGGTCCTAGGCAGCCTTCCCCATACCATGAAACAATTTAGTTCTCCAAAAGCAGTTAATTAAAGCTAAACCAGGTGTCGTTGGTTATGTTTGGATCATCCTGTAATCAGCTGTTTTACTTGCCCTCCTATTCACCTTATTGGTGAGGTAGTTATCAGGATGGAGATGCCTACCAGAGTTATCAGGATGGAGAACATGGAACACTGGACACTGGACATGGCTAGGCAAAAATTTATTTGTCACATCTTCTCACAGTCTGAGGGAGGAGGACACTGCACTCTAAACAGGGACACAAGGCAGTCATACTAAGAAACAGAGCAAAGACCCAGGGACTCTGGTAGGCAAGCTTTCCAGTATCAAGAGCAAGAGTTCCCACTCATTCCAGTGGAATGATGTGATTGGATTGTCTGAGTAACTCTGTGTGTTAGCAGGGAACCGAAACTCACTACTCAGGATAAGCAAAACCTGCACCTGGTCCCCTGATAAAGAGAATTGCTAGTTAGGAGACTTTATCCTCTAAAGCAGTGTAAGGAGAACTCCAAGTTAGGTTATTCAAGGCGTTCCCAATGAGGCCACTTATTGAGGCCTTAATTTTAGGCTTTATTCCTTAAGAGTGAACAATATGTAGTGTGAGAGGACCAAAAACCTCTGTGTACACTTTAAGAATTTAGGTCTTGATCAGGCTTGACACAAGCCAAATTAATGTGATGTTAAGCTCTGATTCTTTGAAAGGGTTTCCATATTGTCTTCTAAAGTAAGTAGAACATTTTCATCAAAAAACTTTTCACGAACATAGTTTCTCCTAACTTCTTTGTAAATTTATGGCAGGGTCTTTCTGTTATTAGTTATTATGTTCTGAAATTTCATAATATTACGAGAGTTGATGCGGATCCATTTTCACCCATGTTACAGGTACTTAGTTCTTTCAATCTTTGAATTTAAGCCTTTCCGTTTGGGGAAATTTTCTTGAATTATCACTTTTATCATTTCTTCCCTTATGTTTCTTATCTTTCTGGATCCCTTAATATGTGGAGGTTGAACCTCCTCTACTGATCTAATTTTCTTCACTTTTTCTTCCATATGTTCTATATTTGCTAATCTATTTTCTGGGAGATTTTATTATGTTTGTCTTCCAACATTTTACTGAGCTTTCTATTTTAATATTATTATGGTTATTGTTTTAATTCTAAGAGTTCTTTTTGTTTTCTGAATATTCTTCTTTTAAAGTATTTCGAACTCTTAATGTATGCAGTACTGTCTTCTATTCATCTGAATATATTGATAATAGTTTATTTTACATTTTATTTTTCCTGAATAGTGTCTTTTTCCTGGAATTATGGTTGTTATTTTTTGAACCATCTTGTGGTTCTTGGGTGTCTGCTCATAATTAAGAATGCAGGCGCTCTAAAATGCTGAAGGGAAACTGTGCTTGTGTGGAGGGCTTGTTGAGTATTTGTCTATAGGGAGATCTGGTTGACATTTAATTGGGGAACTCCCAAGGTCAATATGCTTAGGCATATTTTTCTTCTTGGGATAGATACCCAAGAGAAATATTTTCAGATCTTCTACCTGGAAGTGTTAATATAAGCCTGGGTACTTGAATTCTGAAAACTAATTGAGAAAAGAAATCTGGGAGACTCAAGATCCAAACTCTTCTTGGTTTGATGATTGCACATTCCACTGTCTTCTAACCTAGGCATTCTCTGTTTTAACCTCCTTAGATCTATAATAATAAATCTCCTGTCTTATAACCAGAGGAAATAGTGGATCACCTACATGTGCACAGTTGATGAGGACACCTGGGAGGTCTAACTGCTTCTTAGTAACATTTTTGATCCTTCTTTTGAGTTTTAGATTCGCCCCTACTTCAGAGCTAATTCATACTATCAATTCCTGAGCCTTTGGAATTTTTTGTGAGATAAATAAGGTTTCTTCTGCATACTCTTAACCTGTAGCTAAGGGTTGAATATTTTCAAAACTAATATGTCAATTACAACTCATTTACCTACATTCAAACTTCCAAAATGTCATAGTTGTCTTCTCACTTATTTGTGTTTTATTTGTCCTTGTAGATGTTTCTTTTCTGATTTGTATTTTCAGTTTAGAGAAGTTTTAGGATGAAGGAAGATAAGGCTATTAATTTACTTTTCCTCTATCTTCAGTGGGAGGTTGAAACATAATGAGTAAAGTCATGTAACAGGGAATGTCATGAGGAAATTTGATTTTACATTATTGAGAATTTGAATTTAGGATTCTTGCTAGTATGTTTTTATTGTTGTTAGTTATTAGAGCTGTACAGAAAAGCACTGATAATGTCTGAAATTGAATCACATTTAGGAATTAATAATTAAAATTTAAAATATAAATAATCATTTATTTCATTGCATATCAATAGATAAAATTGCAAAATATGATATGCAATTTCTTTTCCTTTATGCCACTGTTATAATTAATAATTTATTTTTCACTTTTTTGGTAACCTTATCCTGAAATCTAAAGAAATTTTAGATAATGTTAAAATCAAATGTGTAACATATATTGTTATATTTATTATATATTAAAACAGTGGTTATTTATTCAATTGTCTTTAAAGTTATAATTACATATGAAAATAAAATTTAAAACCTGATATAGTTTTTCTCTCGTTACATTGGTTTATTCACCATATTACTCTACTTTGAATAGTGCCTGAAATTAGTGTACAAATGGCATCAGGCAACTAGCAAGCTTCAGTACTTGAGGTCAATTTAATTACACTGTGCATGACAGAAACTAGGCCATTTGGGTATTGCCTTTGCCACTAGCAATTGACACCTGAGTGTTAATGAGCTGGTAATTAAGAGCTGGCACATACAGACACATTTTACTGTTTGGGACTGGGATAACCATATGCTACATAACTTCTGTGCTAAGTACTTTATTAGCTCCAGAATTTACACAATTATATTTGTGCGTGTTTTTTTTCTTTATCTCAATTTTTCCATGTAAAAAAAAAAAGATAAAAACTGTTACTTTAAAAATTTAAGTAACCGTGCTTATCAATTTCGAGATATGAAACTTTCTCAAACTAGCAAGATTATATTTGAAGAGCAATATATTGGAAAAAATTAAAACAAGAATTTTTGTAGTATTACTCTTAGTTTAAAATCACGTTTACAAGACTTGCATTTTGAAAAGTCTTTTGTAATATAAAAAATACCTAAAGCAATTTCACATGAATGTGTATACCTAGTATTGACAACCTCTGTGATGGCCCATAATGATCTTCCCCTTCTGGTATTCACAACCTTGAGTAACACCTTTCCCCTGAATGTAGGTGGGATATAGTAAAGCACCTCTAAGAAATCAATGTGGGAAAAGTGAGGAGATTTCAAAAGGCTATTGTTTGCATTTGGGGGACCTTCTTACACATACTGTCATTCTTTTTTGGATTGCTTGCAGAGACATTGTGGAGACAGCTGCGTGGGGAGACCCATGCAGCACATGACTGAGGCCTGTCAACAACCACATGAGCGAGCTTGGAAGCCGACTTTCAAGTTGAGCTTCAGATGAGACTGCTTCCCCGGCCAACAGCTTGACTCCAACCTCCTGAGAGACCTTAGCCAGACGCGTCCAGCTAAGCTGCACTAAAATTTCTAAATCACACAGATTGCGAGATAATAAATGTTGGTGGTTTTAAGCTGCTATGTTTTGGGGTATATTGCTAGACAGCGATAAATAACTACTATAATATGTAGGTATGAATCCTACTGTGCGTTACAGATTTTTCTGGTATAATGTGGCCACTTTCAAAAACAGTATGTGTAATGTTCATGCACTGCTTCTTTACTCTTCACGTTCCTCTTTAATTTTCACTTCTCTTTTACTCTTTATCTCACAAAAAATTTCCCTACCATTTTCTGGATTAATCTATTGGCTTCACCAAAAAAAAAAAAAAAAAAAACCCTGCTCTCATCAGGTGAAAAATGTATTAACTTTAGTGAATTTTTATTGTGGGAATTACTTCTAATTTTCTTCTTTGAAAGAGTTTGCTTTTCCATCCAACCCTCTGTAGGACATGTAGCCTTTTATATGCAGATTGGTATAATTATGCTTTGAAATAGCTTTGAATTCTCTGTAGCTTAAACTGAGAACATGAAAGGCCAAACGTTACGTTGAACTGAAGGATATGAAAGTGCACGTACATCAATCCAAAATGAGATAGAGAAATGAACAGCTCTTTACACAGTGATGTCAGTTTTTGACAGATTATTGAAGGATCTTTATAACTGCAGAGATTGCCTTGTGTAGCATGAAAACTCTGCCTGGGGAGAGCCTTAACAGTTTGTATTTTTTGTTTCTTCAATAGCAAAAGGTGAGTAGATGTTAAGTGAAACAAGAGAAATACTCCCTGACAAAAGCTTTAACTCTCTTCCCCAAAGATGACACCTGGTCCTAAATGGTCAAACACAGTGTGATCTGATGATGGAATCATCCACCAAATCTGTCAGTCTAGAGGTAGCAGCCTAGATGAGGAGCTTGCATTTTAGGAAGTCCGTAGGAAACCTACATAGCAATCTTCACCTCCATATAGATCTCAGTGACAGATGAGGGCCTCTTCTGCACAGGAGGGGAGTTGGTTGTGCCAGTGACAGACACATCAGGAGTATTTAAAGCACCCCCATTCTTTCTTATCACCAGCAGAAAGATAAAAGGAACCCAATGGGTTTTTGTATGTTCAAAACTTGAAATCAATACTATGCTTACTTAAAAACAGGTTCTAATGAACCTAACTTTACATTGAAAGAAGATGTACTGCTAAGTTTTAATATCCCACAATTATCCTGACTGCTTTGATTTAATTAAAATACATCTTAGAATTGTTCCTTTGCATATAACAGGCATAGAGAATCTATTCTTTTCTACTTAAAGGACATACCTCTCCAGAAATTATAATCCAAACAAAAGAATGGAATATCCACCTTCTCTGAGTTAGTTATTAAAGAGAAATATGTCTCAAATTTAATACAAAAATCCCCTGAACTCTGGTGTTTCTAGAATGTACAGGTATTAAGTACAATTGAAATCAGTACAAGAGGAAGGTGAACATTTTTGAATAAAATGTACACTTTGAAACTAATGCTTATTCAAACAGAATTGGTAATTCAAACAGGTAGATGATGAATACAATGCTTCTTATTCAATCTAGGCTAGGAAATCCTACCATGTTGGGCACTTTGCAAAGCTTACTACTTATTATTCTGCAAAGAATGTATGAAAGGAAATATTGATAACTCAAGTATTAATTGAGGAAAACATTTTAATTATTAATTAGCTTTGACACTGTAATTTTTTTTGAAATATCAATCTACTAAAATGCTTCTTTTCCTGAAATAATTGACATAAATTTGAAAAATTCAAAGGTTTCAAACATATAACTTAAGAATATACGAGGTTAGTACCACTTCATTAACTGATACTTTAGGAAATATATAGACAATGCATAATGTATGACATGATGGCTCTTAAGTTATTCCAAACTGGATTCTCCTCTACTTAAAATGATCTACTACTTAAAATCCTGTAACTTTGGCAAAGTTTTCAGAGTTGGTTCAGAGACTCAAATCAGTCGTTGTTCCTAAACTGGGCTCATGAATTGAATTTTAATTTGGATGATGTTAGAAAAAACAATTTCCATTTTATAGGGCCAATTTTTTATGATCTGGGGACATACTCATCCATAACTACATCTATGTGTAGTTCCCTATTCAGTGGAAGTTCTGGGTAGCAATAAAAAAGTAAAATAAACAAAGAAGAATCCCTACAACACTCTTGATGATCCATTCAAATGGTTCCAGTTATTAGTGATGGGGAATTGTAGCTTCTAGGTTATACTGGTAGGTCATACAAGTCATCTTTTCTAGATAAAGGTAATAAAAATCTTTACCACGAGTTTTGTACAACTTTAAACTGTGGCACAAATGAATAAGCATATAGGGCACATTTTAAAATCAAAACTAAAATAGTTTTAAAGTTACAGTGAAAACTAATACTCATTGAGTGTTTCACCTGTGACAAATAGTGTCCTCATCATCACAACACTTACATTAAAACAAATAATATTTTTAACCCATTTACAGATGACAGAACTATGAGAGGCATGTGAACTTTCTTATTTCTTACTTACAAGGCTAGTGAGTGCTGGATCTGGGAGGTGATATCTGACCTACGGACACCTGCTGTTAATTCCCTGAAATAGTATGAGGAAAAAGATTTAAAACAAAGCAGTTCATCAAATAATGCTTCATTAGAAAGGTCCAAAATAGATATCTTACATACTGAATTTTAGAGAGAAACTGTTTTAGATACATAAATCCCTCCTATATTTAAACCAAATAGCTGTGCTAGTTAAACAAAGTTGATGGTGCAACTAATAGAAATGATAAAAAGAAAATTAAGGTTTAAGTTGTAGGCTGTATGCTTTTTCCTACATCTCCAAAGTATGACAGTATATCTCACACTATATTGAGTGTCTGTGTGTGTGTTTGTGTAAAATGAGGTAAGAATTAATGGTAACAATATTGGAAACAAACTGACTAGTATAGCATAGAGTACAGTAGAGTATGTTGCAATAAAATGTTATTCAGAGATCTTGTCTAAAGTTTCCTCATGTATGTTCCCTAAATGTTTAGTTCCACCAGATTGGGGGTGGGGAGTGGAAGTATTAAGAATTTTCATTTTCAAATGGATGTTGCATGCTGTATAAATTTCTAAAAGATTTACAATTCCTTAGCATGTTAATACTCTTTCAGGAGTCCTTTGATCACACACACAAAAAATATCTTATTTAATGTTTTTTAGTCTAGTATCCCTAACCACTGACAATGGAAATACTGTTCTATAAAGTTAGCAGCCCAAAATGAGTTATGAGGCACATACTTTGGCAAATGTTGATTTACCGTTCCACATATTTTGTAGAAGAGGAAAATTAGGCCCTGAGGAGTATGACTTAAAGTCGTGTGGCAAACTAGTAACAGAATTGTCACTGAAATACACAGGGGCAGTAAATTTTAAACACATACCAAACCCAGGATATGGAAGTAGATGGCCCAGGTTAAGATCCATATTCTAATACTATTAAATCTGTGTGAGTTTTGCAAAAATCACCCAACCAAACTGTGTCTTACTTTTCTACTTTGTAATCTGTGACTAATACTTTAACTTTTCTCATTGTATGATTGACACATTCTATGGACATAAAATTTTATATAAACTTTATAACATGTAATAAGTATAAGATTTAATGATTGTTATTTTCATTTGTAGTATGTTATGTATGTTTAGGTGGATTATAGAATAACTGAAAAGAATTATCACAAAGTGCTACAGGTTCTATATACTTCCTTCTCCCAAAGTTTGCAAACAGCTCAAATTTGCATATCACTCCGAAGTAAGAGACAATCCTGTGGAGACTTCACCTTAAGAAAAGCAAACCACTGGGCACTGTTATAAAAGAATTGCATATCCGACACATGAGAAATAATAAAAATGGTGACATGGCTTTGGAATCCATGTATGTGGGTTCAAATCCTGGCTAAATCACTTAATAGGTCATTGATAGTAGCGGGGGGCAACTATCAAGCTCATGAGGCTGTTGGAGGACTCTGCATGTCCCTCTATAAATTTTCACTTTTAGTAGGGTCCTAGAAATCATATTTCTTGGTCCTCATCACCGTACTCAGCAATGATTTATCTTCCAAAAGTTAAAGTTAATCAGATCATTTATCATGGACTTAATGATGTCAGTGTTTTTGCATTTCCTATTTGAAGACTTTTTAAGAGAATAATATTTAAGAGGAGGAGATGGATTGTTAAATCTACATGAAGATAATACAAATCATTTATCATTATTTGACTTTAGAAGAGACTCCAAAATGACCATAATTATAAGAATGTTAAAACACCTTAAAAACCTGTTTTTAACATATGTTTCTTTTTTTCAGGAAAATATTGCTTATTTTCACCTTTCCCTCTTCCTCACATCAAATGAAACGCTGTACAGATTTCATATCAACTATGTACATTTTACTATAAAGAAGTGTCATATTTGAAGTTTACCCAACTATGTCTTAAATACGCATATAAGGGGAGCTTTAGCTAAGTGTTATAGCTATTTGTAATAATGCTGACTTTCATAAAATTATTTTGTACTATCAACATATACAATGTCAACTACTTGTAAAATAAATGGCCTTTATGAGGTAGCCAAGGAACCTGGGAACATATTCATAACATTATGTGTATAAAAAATTAATTCCATGCTGTAAAAATTTATCCTATAAATTAACTTTAAGTAAAGAAATTTTTGTAAGTTGGGGACTGTCAAACAATAATGCTCTTTTCAACCCTATGTTTTGAGTAGTACAGATGAGAATAAAATTAAGTGTTTTATTTATGTTTCTTCATATACGGATAAAACACTTTTTATTGATTTTTATTGTTTTAGAAAACTGTTTTGGGGGTAATTTCTTTTTACAATGAATACAGGCATAGAATTTATTTTTATTTCACATTTCAATATGTTTTAACTCTCCTGATTTATAAGAATCAGAAAGTAAAATTTTTTGAAAAACATGCCTTCACAAAGTTGGGTTCAGGAAATTTGTGTTCACATGCCATAGAGTCAGCTTTTTGTATTCTTAAGTTCTGCATCTGTGGATTCAACCAACTGTGGACTGAAAATATTTAAAAAAAAATAAAAACACGTTAATAAAAAAAATACGAATTAAAAAACCAATACAATAGAACTAAGTATGTAGCGTTTACATTATCTCAGGTATTATACATAATCTCAAGATGATTTAAAGTATAAGAGAGAATGTGTGTAAGTTACATGTATATACTACCCCATTTTATATAAGGGACTTGAGCATCCTCAGATTTTGGTGTCCATGGGAGTCCTGGAACCAATCTCCACAAACACCTAGGAACAACAATACACACACACACATATTTTACTCACACACATATCATTCTATTTTTGTGTGTATATATATATATATTATTAAATAGATATTTCACATAATGATCTAAAAGTATATCTGTCATTCTTCAGAACTTATGTGAAAAATAATACTTTGTTTAAAAATAGATTATTAGTCATTGATTTGCATGTAATCAAGGCCAGTAAGGAACTCTTTAAGACACTGATAAATTGTATTCATTACTTATTCTTAATTAGAAAGGGGATTGAAATCTTAATAGAGAGAAGAGAATTAATGTTAGTATTGGAGGAAATGATTTTTTTTTCATTTCTTATAGAAAGGCTTTCTAACAAGATTTACATGATTAATATTTGATGCGTACAATTATCAGTAATAGCAGATCATGTAACAAATTTTTCAAGTTTGAGTAACTCTACTATGCATATCTTCCAAATACAAAGACAAGGGATATGAAAAGCTACAGAAAAAATATTTTTTAAAATAAATGTTTGTTCTGGAAGAAATAATTTTAAGTAAATTTGATAATCTGACATTGTCTTCTATACTTAGTTAAATTTCATCGAGTCAGTAATCACATAGACTAAATATCAATCTGCAATCTTATTTTATTCTATTCTCCTTCCCTTCCTTTATAATGTTAAATAATTAGTACTTTCTTTAAGTTTGAAATTCAGGCCTGCCCCACCCACACCTTTCAGTGGATAATCTTGCTTTCTAGTTCAGATAAATAATTCAGGCATCAGAAAGGATCTTATAACTCCTCTAGTAACCTCATAAACTCACCATCATCTGTACTATACCCATCCTTACACCTTAAGGAGAAAATTTTTTATCACTGGTTATATTAATCAAGACTCATAGTTACAAGCAACAGAACATCAAGTCACACTGGATTAAGAGAAAAGGACTACATTGACTCAAGTAACTGAAAAGTATTCCAGGATCTAAAGCATAAGACTAATTTTTAAATTCCAAGTGTGATCTCCTCATCAATGCTTTTAATCCTATTTATTCCTGTGTGCTTCCTTGCTCTATCAGCGATTTCCTTCTTTTCTTCTTCTGCTCCAATGTTTTATTCCCCCTCAGTATACAAATATGTTCAATCTATTCTGATTTAAGAAATATATCCTTCCAAAACATCTAGATTCATTGTCGCCTGTAATATCTCTGTTTGTCTCAATATACCCTAACTCAAGCATTCAAATGTTCTTTCACTTCAGTTCCTCCTGTTTTTCAAGCCAACTCCTCAAACTCAATATATCAGAAAAATTAAAGTCTTACCTTGGACCCCTATGGAAATTATCCCCTCTGCAGTATTTTTGTCACCACCAGAGATATAGGAAGCCTCTAAGGCTAGCACATTCATAATTCAAAGTATCTTTGGCTTTTAGCTCTTCTGCCTACATTTTTAATAAAGATTTTTGAAAATTTTTAATTATTATGGGTACATAATAGTTGCATGTATTTACAGTGTATATGAGATGTTTTGATACATATATACAATGTGAATTAATCAAATCAGGGTAACTGGGGTATCCATAACCTCAGGCATTTATCTTTTTTAGTTTTAGGAACATTCTAATTCCACTCTTTAAGTTATTATTGATTATAGTCACTTTATTGCACTATGAAATATTTTTCATTCCCTCTAACTATATTTTTACACTAATTAATCACCCCCACTTTATCCCCCACTTCGCTGCTACCCTTCCCAGTCTCTGATAACCATCGTTTTACTCTGTCTCCATGAGATCAATTGTTTTAATATTTAGCTCCCACATGAGAGAACATGTGAGATTTGTCTTTCTGTGCTTGGCTTACTTCACATAACGTAATGTTTTCCAGTTTTATCCATGCTGTTGCAAAAGGCAGTATTTCATCCTTTTTTATGCCTATATAATATTCCAGTATATGTACAACAATTTTTTTTTTAATCCATTTATCCAATTGATGGACACTTAGGGTGATGTTCCACTCTGTTGATTTTATCTTGAAGATGAGCCACACGGGCGTCCTGAGACCAAGGGGGATAATGATGAGCTAAAAGCTGTAGTGGAAGTGAATCCATCTCAACGTACGCGTGAATTAGGAGCAAGGTTTGATGTTACTATTCCAACAACATTGGACCATTTGAAACAAATTGGAAAGGTAAAGAAGCTAGAGAGATGGGTTCCACATGAATTAAACTAGCGTGAGAAGAGAAGTCATCTCGAAGCTTGCTTTTCTTTGCTGTCATCACATAAAGGGGAACCACACTGTATTGTTACATGTGATGAAATATGGATATTTTTTGACAGTTGCAAGCATTTGACACAATGATTGGATAAACATGAAGTGCCGAAGTACTCCAAAACTGAATATTCATCAAAAAAAAGTTATTATGTCTATTTGGTGGTCCAGGGTTGGTATTATCCACTACAGCTTCGTGAAACCTAGGAAACCTTCAGGAAACCACCACTCCCACTCTCAGTGGTGGGCTCTGCCAGGATTGCGCACCCACCATGGGAAGTAGCTGCTCATGTGCTGCTTTGTTCAGAGTATCCTCGTGGCTTCAATGTGGGGAGAGGGGCCACGACTACCAGCTGGCCTGAGCTAAAGTTACTTTCTCTGATACCATGATTGGAGGTGCTGAAGAGGAAGTGTGGAGGCTAGGAAAGCCGGCACTCCGCTGTCTCGTGACACTCTCCCGTGCATTGTTCCTTTTTAACACCCAAATTCCTGGGGTTGGTTTGTTCACCCCACTATTTCTATTTAGCTGCTGTGCCTGGGCTGGTGGAGAGTAGAAATACCTCCAGTATGTTTTGTGTCCCACTTTGTACTGAAGGTGCCTAGGTGGGGGAGGGGAAGCCCCCTTACCCTTTCATTCGGCTCTCAGCCTTTCTGGGTTTGGTCCACACTGCTGTCTTCTCCTCTCTATCTTCTTTCTCAGATTCACTGTTTTCCTCGGTTGGGTCCCTGGACATCTCTGTTGTCTCTCTCTATAATCCACACCTGGGCTGCAATAGCTCTCTGCTGTCCTCAGTCCAATATGCTACCTTTCAGCCAGGACAATCCAACAAGCCAGGTCTCTAGTCAGCCACACTGGCTTCTTTCCCTGTGTGCTCTTACCGTAAGGGCTGTGGTAGGGGCGACTTGACTTTATTTTGTTGATGTGATAACACTTACATATTAAATCAATATGTTTATGAAATATTTTCATCTAACAACTATAAAGGAATTTTAAATTGATGTAGAATAATTATTGATGAATAGATCAGTTAAGTTACTATCCTATCTATGTACTGTCATCCAAAGGAAGCCTGGATTTTTTAGAACAATGAAATGGAAGGCAGTTTGAAGTTTCTCTCCCATGTTCATTTAAATTACTAGGCAAGTATTTTTCTATTCCCAGGGTTTAGTTTGACAGCAATCTTCTCAATATCAGAAAATATAAAGAATTCAATTTTTTTTCTCATCCCAGAAGCTTAGCACTATGCCCAGTGCTTAGTATACTTTAAATAAATATAAGTTGAAAGGATTTGTGAATGAAGCTACTCAATTCATGTTGATGTTCTGCATTAATCTGAGAAGTAATGTAATTTTTTTCCTGGCATGCTGTAAAAGTGGAGACAAATTGACTTTGGAGCAGAGGAGATATCTGGACAGCTTTCCAACTCTTTGTAATTGTGTCTTCATAATGTAACTTAATTGTCTTTAATGAAATGATGTGAATGAATAACTGACATACCCTGTAAAGAAAACTGTATAGACATACAATAGTTTTCCAAAAAATGTTCACTATTTTTCTTATTTTTATGTTAAAAAAAGCTTAAAATATTTGTCATTTTTTCCTATGGAATCTGTATAATCAATGTAAACATACCTTTTTCTTTTTTCTCTGGAAGTTATCCAATTGTTTATAAAATGATATTTTTTTTCCTAAATACAATTATTTAACTTCATCATAGGCTTCAAGCAGAAAATTCTTATAGGACTTTTTTTTTCTTCAAAGAAGAGGAGAAACTTGAACATATTATAACAGCTTTAGTTGCAGGAACAGAAGGGTCAGTAAATTCCCATTGTGATAAAAAAATTCCCATTGCTGATAAAAACGATAGTTGGAAAAGGCAAATAGTGGCATCATCTCTGGAATGCCATAGTAAAAACAATATTTCACACTAAAGGTACCTTTTTTTACTCACACAGTAAGATTTGTTTTAGACAAATCTATGGTTCAGTGTTTGGCTTTGCCACTTTCTATCTTTATAACTGTGGGTAATCTCCCTGTGCCTCAGAGCCCTGGGTAAATTTGGCTTAGTCGTATCTTTCCTCAAGCATTGTTATATGAACAAATTACAAAGAGACAATAACTAGTAGACGTTTTGCTGTTGCTCTGACATTGATGCTGGCAACAATGATTTTTAATTGAGCTACCACCTGAGGCCTTGAGCTAAGAGCATGGGATTCAAGGAGTAAGACAGTCTTGGTGTTCAGAACCGCATATCCGAATCTTCCAATTATGCACAAATTTTCTGTAATTGTGAAGAATACTATGAAGTGAACAGATTAGGACTGAATTTTCTTCAGCTGGTCTGAAAAAGTCACTTTCTTATGTCAAACGAAGCAGAATAACATCCTGTCTTCCTTGAATTCAAAACTTAGATAAATAAACTGGGAGTACACTCAAAGAGAAGTTGCATTCCTTCATTCAATCACCAGGTATATCTTATGTTTCATACTCTATTTTAAAGCCAGCAATCATAAATGAGTTTTAATATTTTCTGAATTATAAGTGAGGCAGAATGGCATCACTTATAATTGCACCAGATATGAAGTTAAGAATAAAGTCAACATTCTCAGATTAAAGTAAATTACAATTGACAATAAGGAGAAATTTTAAAAGATAGGCAGTGATATTTCAAAATTTCCAGAAATTTACTTTATTTTAAACTTTGCTCAAAAGTATAGTTTATCTACAGTTGCTTATCTATAGCTGATGCCTCATATATATTTGAGGACTTCTCAATAATCATGATACTGACCTTTGTTGAACCTTGGCTGTATCTCAATCACTGTGTTAAATAATTTACATCACATTTAACTCTTAAGACAAACACTATTGGTCAAAAAAATTCACTTTTTCCTTATGAAGCAGAATAACACTCTGTCTGCCTTGAATTCAAAACTTAGATAAATATGTTTGGAATACATCCAAAGGGAAGTTGACTATTGGTCAAAAAAATTCCCTCTACGGAGTTTTAGGCAAGAAGTTATTAATTACATATTATCAAATGGCTCACATAATCTTGAGTAGGGTTAAAAAAAAGATTTTTGGCGGAGATTTTAGGAAGCACTTTCAGAATTATGCAGCAAAACTAAGTTTCTAAAAGAACTACTGTCTTATCTATGAGTAACAGGTGCATCAGCACTCTGTCACTGCCATTGTCGGGAAACTACCATGGTCAGGAAGCCATAATTACTTTGGCACAGGAAAAAAATTTATCAAACAAGACACAAAAGGCTCTCTACATTATTGAATTATGTATTAACAAAGTAACACATCTTTTTATATTTACAATATTCCTCTAGGTATATGGCTACCAAAGAAGAACCTCTCCTCTCTACAGCAAAGGATAGTGTGCTCATTAACTATTATTTCATAAAAACTACAGAATATACGTTTCTTTAGCATATTCTCTGGTTTGGGTTTTTCTGTGAGCTCCATAGAAGATGAACTACTCTTCAAGTGTGCAATGAAGTCTAAAATGGAGCAAAATATGAGTAGTCTAATAAAATTTGTTTCAAATTAATACATGGGCACATAGGCAAAAAGTGCTGATTTTATTTTCCTATCAAAGCAAGATAAGCATTAGTAGGAATTTACCTATATACTTAAATGTTAAAAGAAATCTATGATAAACTCTTTGATTCCTTTAACAGTTAACTGTGGCTGGTGATATAGATTTTTTTCTTTGACAATGTATGTCTCTTCTGTGTGTATGTATTGCAGATAACTTAAGCCATCAATGTCATTTGATTCATACATTTTAAACAATATCACTTAAATATTCTTTATTATTTGCTATAAAAATATTCCGGGCCATCTCATGAATGAAATTATGTGTTGGACAAGAAAGTCTACTTAAATCTCTTTCTGTAAATCTGTTTCTGATATTATGTTTGTCATTTTATATCTACCAAATTTCTTTACATTTCCAAACCTTGTACCATGAGTACGTCCTTGGCAAACCAATATGGAAATATTACAGGGTCTACTTAAGTGACATCATTTCATGATGTCAAATCCATTATGTACAAAGATTTGAGAGAGAAATAGAATTGCCACATTCGAATTAATAAGTTCACACCTTTTCAAACTAATATTCTTTATTAAATATGCTTTGTTAGAAATTTATTAAAGATTTTTGTAGAGGGTTTATATTATTTTGTATGCCTCATTTCTTGTGAAAACTTCCAGTAAATGTATCTCTTGTATGTATCTCTCTACTCCGCCTTCTAGCTTCTCTGTGTTCTTTCCTTCATTGTTCAATGTTCTCTGTGTGGGTCTTCAGTTATTTTATCTTTATAATCAGAATACATATTTAGTGTGTGATTTGTTCCACTGTAACTCTCTGTAGTAGATTTCAGGGTGGTATGGTCTTCTTTTATTATAATGTTACAATAAAGTTAATTGTTATAATTATTACAATTGTAAGTGTAATAATTGTAATATTATTCCCTTGTTAAAATTGTAAGAACGTTTCAGAAGTTTAAGGTTGGTACCTAAAAATAATGAGTTCTATGATATACAGCTTTAGAATTCTATCCAATTATGTTATATGAGTAAAACCTTTATAAGTAAATTCAACTGGACATGCATATATATATACACATACATATCTATGTATCTTATCTCCTACCTCACATCATACACAAAAAGCAAGTAAGTACAGATGAATTAAATATTTTAGGAAAAAATCAGAACGGGATAGGAAGCCGGGTACATGGAGAAGCAGCAACATTAGAACGTTCTGGGTCTCGAGAGACAAGCCTCGGCCACGTGGCGCCCTTGGCCCCTTGCGCTACGCCCAGGAACTTCCAGAACACTCGCCCCGGCGGCCCGGCGGGAAGCGGGCGGTGGGCACGTGACCCACCTCAGCCAATCTGAAGTGCTGCTGATGTGGCCGCCCGGCCCAGAGGCTTTCCTCACCGCCCGGCCGGGGGGGAAGGGCGGGGCTGGGGGCTGCGTCCCCTCCCCCGACACAGCTCCGTTCTCCGTGGAGGAGGTGGACGCCCCCGGACCCCATACGAAGCTGAGGGCAACCTCGGAGCCTCCCTGGAAGGTTCCAGGATCCAGGTGAGAAGGGGCCTTTGAGGGGCAGGGATGTTGTCAGCCATTTAAGTGCTTAACCAGTGGTGGGGAGTCCGGGAGGGGGATTCTTGGGCTTCCGAAAACAATCCTGAGGGTGGGAGGATTTGTCCTCTAACACCATGGCCAGTGGGAGCACGGAGCGCGGCGAGCGGGAGCGGGCTACTCTGAGGGGGGAGGGGAGGACCAACCTCCCGCCTCCGTATGAGTTGGAGGGCAAAGGGGTGGGGGGCGGCGTAGGCCCCCCACTCCACTCGTCCCCTGGGGTACAGCAGCCCCGAGCCGGGTGAGAAGGGATACTTCTGGCGAACTAGGGAGGGAGTGACCTGGTGGCGGTCAGAGGAGTGGGAGTGGGGGCTGCAGTTCCTGCTCGTGGACGTGAATGCCTTTAGAGTGGCAATCCACGCTGTGAACTGCGATTGTCCCCAGGCGCCAACTCCCTTTCTCCCCAGAAGCTCTGGAAGGAGCGTTTCTGTGCTCCCTTTGTGTCCGCGGTAGGAAGCTCTCAGTCATCACGTGGCATGCTGGGGTTACGCTTCGAGTCGCTTATCAAATTTGTGCGCATTCGCGTGGACACGGCCTGTGGCGCCTTTGCACAAACCTTCGTTGCCCCTGGCGGGTCTTACCTGAGCACGTGTCTCCTTCGGGCTTGGGGTGGGAGGCGTTCGTCATAAGCTGAAAGCTTCGTGTCGGCTTAGGAACAGAAACTAAGCCCAAAGTGGCTGCTGGGTAGCGTCACCTGTGGCGGGTGGAAGGCTGGCGACCCGGAATGATTTCACAGCTCCGAAGGTTTTGGGTTTCTCCAGAGTGGCCTGTTCATTCCTTCGTTCATCTCACACCCGAGCCTGAACACTTCTCTCCTTGTGTACTGCCGGGGAAGGAATGGAAAGGAGGCAAGAGTTACTTTTCCAAATTACTGAGTAGCAGTAGCGCCCCCTGTGACTCATGTGGAGGAAAGGAGAATAGGGAGGGATCCGGGGGCAGTGATTTTCCGGAATGAGGAGAATAAACGAGAATAATGTCTGGTGCAGTAAGGAAAAAAAATAAAAAATCAGGTAATGTGTATGACTTTGCAGTAGAAAAGATTTCTTAAATGGAACTAATGATAAAGAAAAATAATAATTTGGAATGCCCTAAAAATAAGAATTTCCATTCTCAAAAGACACCATATGCAGAGTGAAAAAGCAACCCACCGGGTGGGAGAGGATTTCACAGTGAGTGTATCCAAAACAAAAAAATAAAAAAAACAAAAAAACTTGTGTACAAATAAATAAAGAACACTTTCAAATTAATAGCAAAAAATAAATAAACTCTGTAGAAATATAAAGAAAAGACTTGAATAGATACTTAATAAAGGAAAAAACTCCAAATACATATTGTCAGAAACTCTATGAAAAAGAGCTAATCTGCATGAGTTGTCAGAAAATGTAAATTAAGCTTACAATAAGATACACTACAAACCCACTATAATGGCTAAAATGAAAACCAGACAGTATGAATTATTGGGCAGGATATGGAGCAACAAGAACTCTGATATAGTACAGAAAAATTGGCAATATCGACCAAAGATGAATATATGCATATTTTAAGAACTGCCTTTCAAAGAAGTGTTGCATAAGTTCATTAAAACTCATGTTTGAGAATATTTCTAGAATCTCTATTTGTGAGGAACACATACTCACATACAAATACATAAAAAGAAGACAAGGGAACAGATAACTCTCATAAAACAAACAGGCAAACAAAACAGAACTCTACTGAAATGACTAGCAAAAGTTAAATACATTGTAATTATAGGCATACAATGAGATATTATACAGCAATGAGATATTATACAGCAATGAGAATAAAATAATTACACATGATAATATTAGTGAGTTTCAGAAATATAATGTTGAGATAATAAAACCTGACCCAAAAGAGTACACATTGCAAAATTCTCTTATATCAAGTACAAAAAGAGGCTAAGTGATAAGTGGTGTTAGAATTCAGGATAATGGTTACTCTTTGTTGAGGAGTATCTGAAGGTGGAATGAGGAAGGATTCTGGTGTGTTGGCATACTTCCATTTCTTGATCTGGGTGCTGACTAGGCGTGCTTAGTTTGTGAAAACTCAGCAAACTCTATAATTTTAACGTGCAATTTTCTATATGCATTTTACATTTTGGTGAAAATGTAAAGAAACTATAAAGAACACAATTCTTCAAAATGCATACAAAAATAAGAAGGCCCTTCTCTAAAATGTTGGACAATTTTGTTGTGAGATTAAACCTGTATATGCTACATTAACAAGAAGTAGTTAAGATAATTCATAAAAGCTCATGATGGAGCCAAATCATAATGTGTGCATGAAATACTGTATCATGTAATTTGGAGGTACAAATTCAGCTATTGCTGTATAACTGTAAGTTAGAAATATTCCTCAATAAATAGTAGATTTTTTTTATTTTTTATTTATTTTTTTATTTTTTCCTTTATTGAAGTACAATTTACATATCATGCCTTTACTCCCTTTAAGTGTACAATTCAATGATTATTAGTAAATAGAAGAATATTTTTCTCATATTGAGAGAATGATGTGAGCTACTACTCCAGCTCAATAATATTCACTAATAGCTGTTTGTCATTTTAGATTTTTAAAATAACTGGAAATAGTAACTTGAAAATGGATAGGTTGTTCTTCATGGAGTTATATGCACTAAGTTATATTCTGTTTATTTTTCACTAGATAGTCATATTCAATAGTGCTGTTGATTTAAGTTGTGTGTCATAGGTATAACATGCTCCAGAACATTTGTGTGCCAGAACCAGTAAATGTTCTGTTTTTCTAAATTAAATTATATTTGGCTCTACTATCACATTTACCGGAGTGTAGATATGTGCACTATGGGGCCTTCCTCTTTCCAGGCTGTTTATTTGCAAAAAGCAGAAAGTTGCATATGCATATACATGTCAGTGGAAAAACAATTTATATGTAACAAATTTTTTTATTACTCTAAGAGAGTAAAGAGCTCAATTACTAAATCTAGTGTGTATTTTGAGTTTGTCTTCTAACTTGATGTATGTTAGCACTTAAAGCATTTTATCACCAGATATGTAACTACCCTATTAATTACATTCTGAGGATTTTCTTATTTTCTTAGATCTTTGACTATGTCTTCTCTGTCTTATCTCTCTTTCTCTCTCTCTCTTTTTTGTCCTTGTCTGTTCAATATTAGGCTTCTCAAAGTTCCCTTTGGACCTTCTTTTTATCTCTCTTTTATACTCTATCTGAAAGGAATTTATATACCTCCATGATTTCAACAAATATCCATATGTTTATGTCTTCAGATGTAACAATTGATCTGAATTCCAATCTAGACATTACTACTACCTAGTGATAATCATTACTGGTCTCTTACTGCTCTGTAGTAACCTTATAATCAAAATGAATAAAATCGATTTCATTGTTCCGCCTAAAGTGTGAAATATTTACCTGAAATTATCTTTTTTCTTATAACTTATCACTAAGCCATAAATTCTACTCATAAACCTCTTTGACATGTCTGGTCCCTTTCATCAAAATCTCTTTAACCTGATGGAAGCTTCCTTCACTTTTTTGCATAATGCACTGCAATAATTTTTTCACACCTCTGTTCAAAGCGGAAAAAAAGTAAGGAATAGTCATATCTGTTGTCTGTTTTTAGGGAAGCAAAAGCTTTCCCAAAAAAGTGTCCAGCAGATTTTTGCTTAATTTGAATCCTCGTGACAGGGAAATATGTGTGCTCTAATAACAAAGGAGTTTAAGAAATTGTAGACTGCTGTTGTTTTATTTGGCTCAAAACAAACATCATTTCTCTCCCAAACAAAATTTTAAGCAGAAAGAAAATAGGCATACTGAGTATTATAATGAGTAGTATAAGCAACTAGCAGTGTATGCCAAAAATCTGGAGGTTGGAAGTAGCCAATCATGTCAGGCATCCCAGGCAGAGGGAATGTCAAGTACAAACAACTGAGTTGGGAAAGTGTTTCTTGCATCTGAGGAATAAAGATAGGCTATTACAGCCTGATAGAATTGAGAAGGATGGATGTGATAGATGATGGATTCAGAGATACCAAAGCTAAATTATAGTGTCTACCTCCTGCATGGAATCTTCAGTTACTCAAGTTGAGGAACCACATGTTATGCATTTCTTTATCCTAAGCACCTTGCATAGTTATATGTTAATGGTAAGCTTCAAATTTTTTAGTGAATGGATTACAGGTAACACTATATAAACATATCAAAGTGCTCTGTGATTTCCTTTTTTATGAATAGTTTAAACTATAGTCACAGGAACATATGTTAATTGGTTAAAATCATCTCATGACTGATAGCCATCTTCTTCAGCATAGATTTCTCTAGAGTTAATCATATCATTTTAAACCATAAAAGCCTAGTTTTAATTGTCATTTGCCTTAATTCCATGATTCGCCCTTTCATATGTTTTTTGTTTGTTTGTTTTGCAAGTAATATGAAAAAACATATTTGTATATTGGTCTCAATTATCAAAATAATTTAATAAATTTTCCATTTATTTTTAACTGTAGCATTCTGATCATCTTTGACATGGCACAGCTGTGAAATTTTCACAAATAAATTCGTTCAATAGTATTTCATTTAAAAAATTACACTGATTTTTAAAATTGGAAACTGAAATTTGGGTAAATGGACTATCTAATCAAGATATAAATTGACATACAGGATGTATAACCCTAATTTAGGTGGTATGCGTTGCATTTTTTATCATATTCCTCTTCAAAGAAATAACTGACCCTGTTATTTTCAAAAGCAATATGCTAAATTGCAACTAGTGCTGCACATCTCTCTAGTTTGTACAGAGTTTTTTCTTTGCAATTGTTCTCTGGAGTTCTTTTTTTAGATAAAAAGCTCAAATTTCAATGAGGAAAATATTAGGAGTAATTTTCCTTTTATATAAAACTGTTTTGAAAAGTTAATAATATGTTACAGCTTATTAAATTTAGTACAATACCTATACTTCAATAAAGAAAAAAATAAAAATAAAAATAAAAAAATAATAAAAAAAATTTAGTACAATACCATGTCTGTTATAACATTTATTATTTATTTATTTATTTACTTACTTTTTGGAGACAGACTGTCACGCTCTTGCCCTGGCTAGAGTGCTGTGGCGTCAGCCTAGCTCACAGCAACCTCAAACTCCTGGGCTCAAGGGATCCTCCTGCCTCAGCCTCTCAAGTAGCTGGGACTACAGGTGCACGCCATCACACCTGGCTAATTTTTTTTATTATTTTTAGTGGAGACGGGGTCTCGCTCTGGCTCAGGCTGGTCTGGAACTCCTGAGCTTAAGCAATGCTGCTGTCTCAGCCTCCAAGAGTGCTAAGATTACAGGCATGAGCCTCTGTGCCCGGCCATGTGTTATAACATTTAAAAAGGTTTTGTGATTTATTTTTTACAGGATCTACAAAACTACAAAATAATTTCCTTCTGTTTCACTTCACTGAGACCAAGATATATTTAAAGCATGTATACACACACATATACTCACAAACACATATACATACATTATTTAATATATATAATAGTTTTATATGGTTATATAATATTACATATATTTATATAACTATATATAAATAGTTTTAAATAGTTATATTATATAACTATAATAGTTATATATTAATATACATTTTATATGTGCATATGTGTACATTGTATGTGTACGTACACACATACATATATTAAATACACACATACATACTTTTATTTTTTCCATGTAAGCCCTAATGAAAAAGATTTTTAGTAAATTTTTGTGTAATTATATTTACAAAGCATGGAGTTAGTTTCCAGATTACATTATACCTTACAGTGAATTATTTGAAAGTTTAATTTTTGCTTCCTGTTTTTTCCTTCTGGTCTTCTTATATTATCATTCTAAGATCTGTTTCCCAGTTCACTCTGGGAACTGGAGTGTTGATTTCTTCTTTACTAAAATATATTTTCATTATTTTTGAAGTAATGAAAACATTTCTATTTTTGTTGAGTTAGCTGACAACACCTTTTCCCATTATCTTATTTTTAGCTGGCTAAGTTTAAACTTGACTGTGTGCCTTTTAAAATTCAAAGTGAAATAATCAGACCATTTTACTTCCATTTGCCATCAGCTGAAGGTTTAGTTACTTCAACTATAGTACAATACAATCAATAATAGCTAAATTTATACCCAAGTTCACCATCCTTGAAGATATCCTTTTCCTTCTTAGAAGGATAGTAAAGTCCATCATAAATTTGGCCAGGAAGAAGACCCTCAATTCCTTTTATGTGTCTGTCATTCTCTTAAAGTCCATTTTTATGGAAGGAGGTAAAATAATAAATCCCAAACCATTAGTTAGGAAAGGTCAATCATGTCTTCTTAATATATACTGTTCTACCACTCGAAGTCAAGATTGTTTTTATGTACAGCTAAGAAAATAATTTTTTTTCCTTTTCATACTGATGGGATCAATAAAAATACATAATAAACCAGAATTATCAGGGTAAGTTAAATTTACCTTATTTTCTTGGATTACAAAATAATTCATCAAGTTTATACTTACTTTTGTTAATAAATTACAGTTTTAACCTTCATGTACAACCCAGAGTACAGCAGGTACAGTGGCTAATAAATATTAAATAACAATTCTAATGCTTACAATACCTTCCAGGTTTAGAAGCCATTGAATATGAAAAGCAAAATCTTACTGTGCTTGCCATACTCACTCTAGAAATATAAAACTGCATCCAGTGTTGAAGCCTAGAAGAAATATTAAAGTGATGGCATTACTTATTATCTAGAAGCAAAACCTGTTTAATCCTCATAAAATGCTACATTGAAGTAGTCTGCAAACACAATCATGTAAATATATTTTTCTGAATATAAAACTTCCCAAAATGTTTCAGTAAGCTATTATTTTTCTCAATTAAATATTGATGTTCCTTTAGGGACCATAATATGTTTCTTTATGACTCTCCCTAATGTTTCCCAACACAAAGAAGATCAAATGCACATATCTCTTTATATATCACAGACTTGTTCGATTCTTCTAAATTAAAATACAGCGTTTCCTAGTGAAATATTCTGGTCTCAACTTCTTGACTTCTAAGGGTTTGTTTCAGAGGAGACTCTCCATTTAAGGGTCCTTCATGTAAGTGAGGACTACTCGAGGAACTACATTAAGTCATCCTTTCTATAAACTGAAGAGCTCTACTTTCTTTAATCTTCTATTGTTGTGCCAAATCTTAAAGCATTTTAAGTCTCTTTCAAATCTTCCTCAAAGAGCTTTTTCTTGAATTATATTTTTCAAAAATCCGCACACTGTCCTAGCAAAATTCTGAACATTGCTGAGGAATGATGGCAGGGCAAATACTATTTCTTTTCCTTTACCTTCACTATATCAAAATTTATTTAAAATGTTATATTAATACTTTTTAACTTACAGTTTTGTCATCTGGCACTATTAATTTATCCCTGCCCAACAAACTCTCCTTGTTTGGTTTTCATGATGCTGTATTCCCTTACTTCTATATTTGTATTTCTGTCTACTCAGTTTTTTTACATACGCTCTTTTTCCTCTATCTAAACATTTTTTTGTGTGTGTTAGATTCTGCCTCAGTATTAGTCTCTCTTACTTTTGCAGGGTTATCGTGTTCATGGCCATATTTTAAAATGATGTAACAATGCTTTAAAGATTAAATTCAACCTCCCTCCAGATCTGCCCATCCAACTAGACATTTCCACTTAGATATCCCAATCTCCCTCCCAGTTTATCCTCAACACTTCCAGATGAATGACATTATCTGTTCTCAATTTCAAAGTCTGACCCTTGCAAGCTACTTTTATCCCAGTTGTCACTGTTGCAGTTCAGGGAGTTCACTTGAATTATTCATACAACTTTCTTATCCTTTTCTCTGTCTTTTCTTATCCTTTTCTCTGTCTAGTACCAGAAACAAACCCTTAGAAGTCAAGAAGTTGAGACCAGAATATTTCACTAGGAAACGCTGTATTTTAATTTAGAAGAATCGAACAAGTCTATGATATATAAAGAGAAATGTGCATTTGATCTTCTTTGTGTTGGGAAACATTAGGGAGAGTCATAAAGAAACATATTATGGTCCCTAAAGGAACATCAATCCTTTCTTCAGTCCTTCATCAATCCTCTATCCTTTCTCTGTTCCTACAGTTTTCTCCTCCATTTCCGCCAACTTTTTCAGTTTACCTTTAAAAATATTACCCCAATTTTTTTTATAATATGCCAATTAAATGATATGATCTTGCTCTTGCCTGGACTAAAGTTTCTCACTGTCTCTTCCAAATTTCATTTAAAATATTATAAAACATTTCCTAATTTTTCCAGGAAGTTCCTAGAACATTACACTCTGTGTTTCCCTTAGACTTTCAGTGATTGTCATTCTCTTAAATCCAAAGTGCTGGTTATCATTTCTGGAGTATGACTAGACTCTAGCACTGGCCTATAAGGCAGAGACAGACATTGCCTTTACATGTGAATATCTTTGTTACTTAGCAGATTGGGTAAAGACTCAAGTGTTTGTCAAAAATGAAAGAATAAATGAATACATGAATGAGTGAACACACAAATGAATACATATGTTCATCATAGCCACAGCCTATCTTGGTAAATAGGATAAGCAGGTATAGTACCAGAAACTTAAATTTTCTTAGCTATTCCAAAGATTTTCATATGGTAGGTAAGTATTAATGATGTCTCAATTTATATGAAACATTTCAATTTAAGAATTTATTTAAGGAGATTTCTGTAAGTGACATGCTATAGTTTCTTGTTTATGTCATCATTATTCCTCATTTGGAACAACATTAGAAGGTAATTAATAATGAACTTATTAAATAGAAGACTACGTAAAAAGTAAAAATTAAGAGTCAGGGAAGTAGATGCTTCATTAACTTATTTACTTAGCAAATATTCATTTGTTGTATAATCAATCAGACAACTGTTAGATTGTGGATTCACAGCAAAGATAACACAGCTTTCCAACTTGTATTACAGATTTTTCTATCAAACTGTTCACTCAAAATTTTCACTTGGATGTCTTATATGCAACTCAAACTTAACATATCGAAAAACAAGATTTTGAATTTTTTTTTTCCAGCACCCCTGCTATCTGGTTTCTTTTTGTCATTCAAGTCTCAGTTCAAAATTCCCCACCAGAATAACTTCCCTTATCTCATTTAAATTCTAATGTACTCCTTGCAAGTCTCTTTCTAGCCTTTTTCTTTGTTTGATTTTATTTTATTTTTCCCACAGCATTTATCACAATCTGAAACTATCTTGTGTGTTTTGTTTACCTGCATGGTCTCTGCATCTGACCAACAGTGTATAAGCTCTGTGAGAGCAGAAATTCTGAATGCTTTATTCATGCTCTGTCCTCACTGTGCAAAAGAAAATGCTTTGGGGAAGTTTAAACTTTTGGAAAATATGTCCCCTTCATTCTGGAGAAGATAATTTGATGTTCATACTCTAAAACAGGTCATATTCTTTTGGCAGTCTTGATGTCCTGATCTATATGTAGCATCTCTCTCATGGAGATTGCTCAGCTCATGCTGACAGCAATTTTGCCTCTTAGTAAAATTAGTTCAGTTGATCACATGAAATTGCATTTGGTTGAATAAATCATATGTATTTGCATATAGCAGTGGTTCTCAAACTTTTTGGTCAGGAAATCTTAAACACTCTTAAAAATTATTGAAAATACCAGTGGCCTTTTGTTTTTATGTATTGATACTTTCTGTATTGAAAATTAAATCAGAAAAATTTTAAATATATTGTATAAACATATGTAAAACTTAAAAACATTAAAAGCTGCAACATAATATAAATAATATACTTTTATAACTGATAACCATATTTTTCAAAACAAAAAATATATTGAGAAAAGTAGCCTTGTTTTATATCTTTGCAAATTTCTTTAATGTCTGGCTATTAGAAGTCAGCTTTATAAGTGCATCTACATTTAATAGCTTGCTCTATAATTTTAAGATTAAAGAGCGTAAAGTACATATCTGTTGTTCCCCACAGATATGTAGTTGGAAATGGAAGGATATTTTAATAATATTTTCAGATAGAAAGAAATGAGACCAAGAGACAAAGATAACTGAAGATAAACAAAGCTAAGCAAACGAAAGAGAAAGAAATCTGTGATGATGTTATTTATTTGAATTTTAGAATCTGGGTGAGATAAATTATCTTTTTATCATGAATTAATTTGTAGTGGTATTCTGTTCTTTGCAACCAAATGTATCCTGAGTAATAGAAGGTAATTAATAACTTTTCCTCAAATAGATATTGAATGAATAAATAAATACATTTTTTAAAACTACTTCTTTGGGAAATTCTCATCTTTTCCTCTATATAGAAGTTCAGTATCCAAAAATTATTGTATGGAGGAGATAATGGAAGATGGTTCCACGTTCAATTCAATTTTTGTGAGGCTATAGAAAAGACTATTTAATGTCTTTCATAATAGGTCATTATCTGTCTTTTCTTTTGAAAAGCAGTATAAATCCTTTGTCATTTCACTCAATATTTGATTTATCGCTTTCCCCAAGTGTATTTTATATGAATTTTTTTCTGCCAGAATAATTAACAGTAGGAGTGAGGAACTAATGTCTTTTTGAGAGTTAATAGATCACTTTTCAGTTCTTAAAATTATTCCATACTTTGTCGCCATTAAGATTTGGCCACAAAGTTGGCAATTAGTTTCTTTCTTTTCAAAAATTGATTATGCTAATAACGAGCACTTACATTAAGTTTGGCAACTTTACCTAGTGGTTAGTACTGAAAATGAAGTTTTCTGCATCCTATTGGTGTGTTCTGAAAGAGATTAGAAGCTTTTCTAAAATAAGCTTCTACATAACGAGAGACATTAATGGATGTTACTTAACGATTTACCACTTCAGTATGATAGATTGCATGTGATATAGTAACTTTGAAGAGTAAATGTTCCTTCTGAAGTAACTGCATTTTTACTAGGCCATGAATTAGGTTTCAGAATGAACAGAATGCTTATGCTTTAAGAAGCTAATTTACATGTGTATTCTAGATTTTCTAATGGTGTTCGCTGTTAATATAATTTCATTTTGAAAAATGTTTTATTTATTTAGAAAATACTTCAGTGAGAAAATGAGTTAGCAGAGACTGCTTGACAAGTTCTGCTAGGGCAAATGCACTTCCACTTTCATATTACTTATTATATAGTCAACATTTTCACTATATCATACAAGAGGGAAAAATCTTATCTGTTAATAGTTTAATTATTGCTACTTTCTATCCAATTTATAGTGATTGGCCCCAATTATTCATTGTTGGTATGTAACTAATGTATACCAACAAAACACTTCGGCACTGTGTTTCACTTTACAGTTAGAGAGGAATGTGAAATTTCCTTCATTTATAAATTGGCTGCTTCTTATTTTATTTTCATTTATAAATGCTTTAATATGTAATGTATTTTAAAAGAAATATCCTTCATTTTTCATTATCATCGCTACTTAAATGATTATTCTAATAAGTAAATCCAGCAGTGTGTACAAAAATAAAAATGATCTATCACTCATAACATTGGCCAATACCCTGGAAAATGAACTATTAGTATATGTTTCTTTATATCTAGAATAGAGTTAGAAATGTTGGTGCTTGGATATTTATCCCTGGATGGGACCACTGCTTAGAATTGTCAGACAGTGTCCTTCACAGTTCTAGAGCACCCCATTTACATAGCCCATGATTGAAATGATGCCCTTAAAGTTGAGGAAGGACAATTTACACAAAATGTCTAGCAGACCTGGGTAAAGCATGCTGTGTTTTGCCTTTCTTCGTATTTGTTTCCTTAGACTTCTTGTTCAGGCCAAATTTCTTGAGATTGGAATTCATGTCCAAGTATACAAGCCCTGATTGCTCAAAGTTTTACAGGCTTTTGAATTCTTAACAGAGATGCTGACAGTTTACAATTAGACAATGTGGAATTGTGGTCCTTTCCATTCTCTGTGTGGCAATACTATGTTATATGACAGAACCCCAGCTTGAGTAGATACTGACAAAAATCTTCAGCAGCAGTGTTTGAGAACTGCTCCACATGCTTGCTAACACTTGATAGTAACAGATTGTTTAGCTAGCCTGGTGTCCATCATTATTTATAATGCGGTTTAATTGTAGTTTTTTGATCACTGTTGAGTACCTTTTTGTATGTATACTGGACATGTTCTGAAGTGGCTGGTCGTGTCTTTACTCCCTTTCTAAATGTGATTGGATAACGTTTTCTTAGGAAGTTGTAAAGAATTCCTACCACATCTGTCTTTCTTCAGGTATATTAATTGAAAATATCTTCTCCCAATGTGTGGGTTCCCTCTTCATTTTCTTTTATATCTATTGATGAACAAAAGTTACTTGTGATGTAGCCTAGTTTATCAATATTTTATTTTAAAGTAATATCTTTCTCTTCTATGATAGATTCTAGAGATACTATTGCTTGACTTTTTATGTTTAAGTCTACAGTCTACTTGTATTTTATTGTTACAGGTTGTATACCCCTTATTCAAAATGCTTAGGGCCAGAACTGTTTCAGATTTCAGATTTTTACAAATTTTGGAATATTTGCATATTCATAATGCAATATCTTAGGGATGAAACCCAAGTGTAAACACTAAATTCTTTATGTTTCATACATAACTTATACACAGAGCCTAAAGGTAATTTTACGCTATATTTTAAATAATTCTGTACATGAAACAAAATTTTGACTGTGTTTTGACTACAGCCTGTCACATGGAGTCAGGTGTAGAATTTTACACTTGTGGCATCATGTCAGCACTCAAAAAAGTTTGGATTTGGAGTATTTCAGATTTTGAATGTTCAACTGGAGTGTTCAATCTGTATTTTTTACTTTTTAATATTATGTGAGATAAGTGTCAAGATTTTTTCCCTTACAAAAAAGCAATTGATCCTGAAGTATTTATTAGAGATGCCATATTTTCTCTAATAAACTTGAGTCAGAATCTTTGCCATATAAGTCAAGCACACGTATATGAGTGAGTCTGCTTCTAAAATCTTTATTCTACTCTACTGACCTCTGTATCTTTTCTTGTGCAAATCTTGAACACATAAGAATGACCTTAGAGAACATAATTTTTTAAAGATTAGTTTGGCTATTTCGTTCATTGTTTGCCGTTCCACATACATTTTAGAATCATATTTTCAACTTTCTCAAGATACTGATGCTCGAGTTTTGATTGGCATTGTTTTGATTCCAAAACTCAATCTGGGGAAAGCTATCATATTCACAATAGAGTTTTCCAATCTATAAAACTAGTATAGCCTTTCTTCATTGATCTTCTTCAGTATTGTCCTATAGTTATATTTGTAGATGTCTCCATATTGTTTTCTTAGATTTTTTCCTACTCGTGGGATTTTCTTCTGTGTTCCCGTAAATGGTAACTTTCTAAAAATTAAATTTTTTATATTGAGATAATTGCATATTCACATGAAGTTGTAAGAAATTATACAGAGATACAGCACAGACCTTTTATCCAGTTTCCCTCAATGGAAACATCTTGCAAAACCATAGCACAATATCATGACCAGAATATAGATACTGATAATCAAGATATATGACACTTTCATTACCATAAGAACCCCTTATGTTTCCCTCTTCTAGATTCATCCATCCCTTAATCTCTGGCAATTACTAATCTGTTCTCTACTTATATAATTTTATCACTTTAAGAATGCGATACAAACTGAATAGTATAGTATGTAGCCTTTGGAATTGGACTTTATCACTCAGCATAACTCTTGAGAGTTTCATCCAGGTCATCGCATGTATCAATAGTTCATTTCCTTATTATTTCTGAGTGGTATTCTATGGGATAAATGTATGACAGTTTGTTTAACTATACACCCACTGAAGGACATCTGTGTTTTTTTTTTCTTCCATTTTATGGCAATATAAATAAAGCTGCTATAAACATTCTTGTACAGGTTCTTCTGTGAACACAAGTTTTCATTTTGAGGGGATAAATTCCTGGGTTGTATAATATTTGCATTTTTAGTTTTTTAGGAAACGGCCATACTATTTTCCAGGGCTGCTGTACCATCTTATATTTCATATAGCAATATATGAGTGATATAGTTTCCCTGCATACACACCAGAATTTGTTGTTATCACTATTATTTTAGTCATTTTGATAGCTGTGTAGTCATATCTCCTTGGAGTGTTAATTCCCATTTTACTAATGGCTAATCATATTAAATATCTTTTCAAGTGTTTATTTGGCATCTATAAAGCCTTTTCAGTGAAATATCTCTTCATGTCTTCTGCCCATTTTTAAATTAGATTCCTTTTTCTTTTTTTCCTGTTGAATTTCTTTCTTCTTCTTCTTTTTTTTTTTTTTCTTCTGAGACAGAGTCTCACTCTGTTGCCTGGGCTAGAATGCCGTGGCATCAGCCTAGCTCACAGCAACCTCAAACTCCTGGGCTCAAGCAATCCTTCTGTTTCAGCCTGTGGAGTAGCTGGGACTACAGGCATGCGCCACTATGCCCGGCTAATTTTTTCTATGTACAATCCCTATTATAAGACCAGTGTGATTTTTCACAGAAATAGAAAGCAAAAATCATAAAATGTATATAGAACCAAAAAAGAGCTCAAATAGCCAAAGCTATCTTGACCAAAAAGAACACAGCTGGACGCATCACATTACCTCAGTTCAAAATATATTACAAGGATATAGTAACCAAAATAGCATGGTATTTGTATTAATATAAAAACAGACACATAGATCAGTGGAAAAGAACAGAAAACCCATAAACAAATCCCATGTATTTATAGCCAATTGATTTTCCACAAAGGCACCAAGAACATACTTTGAGGAAAGGACACCCTTTTCAATAAATGGCTCTGGGAAAATAGGACATCTGTATGCGTAGATGAAAAATGAAACTGGACACCTATCTTTTACCATATACAAAAATCAACTCAAAATGGATTAGAGACTTAAACTTAAGACACAAAACTATAAAACTACTAGAGAAAAACATGGGAAAAACACTTCAGGACATTGGTCTAGACAAAGAATTTATGGGTAAGAACTCAAAGCACAGACAACAAAAACAAAAATAGATAAATGGGACTATGTTAAACTAAAAAGCTTTTGCACAGCAAAGGGAAAAATCAATAGAGTGAAGAGACAACCTAAATGGGAGCAAATATTTGTATACTATTTATCTCACAAGGGACTAATGGCCAAAATATGTAAGAAACTCAAAGAGCTCAACAGTAATAAAAAACTAAATAATTCCGTTAGAAAGTAGGCAAAGGGTATGAGTAGATACTTGTCCAAACAAGACATACGACCAGCCTCAGCAAGAATGAGGCCCTGTCTCTACCCAAACCAGAAAAAAGTTAGCTGGGCATGGTGGCATATACCTGTAGTCCCAGCTACACACAAGGCAGGAGAATGGCTTGAGCCCAGAAGTTTGAGGCTGTAGTAAGCTATGTGATGAGGCCACTGCACTCTAGCCAGGGCAACAGAGAGACGCCTTGTCTCAAAAGAAAAATAAAAAGGACATTCAAATGGCCAACTAGTATGTGAAAAAAATGCTCAACATCAGTAATCATTAGGGAAAGGCAAAAAAAAAAAAAAAAAAAAAAAAAAAACCACAATGAGTTTCATCTTAGCCCAGTTAGAATGGCTGTTATTAAAAAGACAAGCAGATGCTGGAGTCTTATATACTGTTAGTGGGAATGTAAATTAGTACAGCCACTGTGGAAAATATTACAATGATTTCTCAAAAAAACTAAAAAATATAACTTCCATATAATTCATCAATCACACTATTGGGTATATATCCAAAGAAAAAGAAATCAGTATATCAAAGGAATATCTGCTGTCCCATATTTATTGCAGCACTGTTCACAATAGCAAAGATATGGAATCAACCTAACTATCCATCAGCGAACAAGTGGATGAAGAAAAGGTGGTGTATGTATACACAATGGGATGCTATTCTGCATGAAAAGGAGTGAAATACTATAGTTTGCAGTAGCATGGATAGAACTGGAGATCATTATGTTAAGTAAAATAAGCCAGGCACAGAAAGACAAATATGGCATGTTCTCACTCATTTGTAGGAGCTACAAAAGTTGATCTCATAGAAGTAAAGACTAGAATGATAGTTACCAAAAACTGGGAAGAGTGTGTATGTGGGCCAGGAGTGATGTGAGCAGAGGTTGACTAATAGGTACAGAGAATTAGATAGTCAGAGTTAGTTCTAATGTTTGGTAACAGAGTAGGGTGACTCAATCAATGGATTTTATATTTTGGAATAGTTAAAAGAGAGGACTTGAAATGTTCCCAGCACACAGAAATGACACATACTCAAGGGGATAGATTCCCTAAATATCCTGACTAATCATTACACATTCTGTGCATGTAACAAATATCACAGGTACCCCACAAATATGTACAAATATTATCTATCAATTTTTTAAAAAGTCTTCTGAATCCAGTTGTAGAAGCAAAGTCTGTGTCTTTACTTTAGAATTCTATTCTTGTCTGCAAACAGGAGCCCCCTTTACCTGTCATGGTCACCTTATTCAATCCATTAAAGTTTTAATGGCATTTGATCACATTAAAATAAAAAATCCAATTGTACATTCAAGGACAGATTTTGGCATTAGTTCATATTTAACATTAAGGGTATTAAAAAAAGAAATGCTGTTGGCTCTCAAATGAGTTAGAAAGTATAGTTTTGAAAATATTTTAATCAATTTCAGCAGTATTGAAATAAGTGCATTATCTTTCAAAGGATTTATCAGCTATTATATTGGCTTAAATATTACATGCTGACACACACTGTATTCACTACACATAAACACACTTTACAACAAACATTTCTTCTGGCCTTGACTCTGTATTTCTTAGTCTTCTTTTCTAGCAATTAGAACTATGCCTGGAATATTCTATGTACTCAAAAATAGTTTAATTAACTGAACAGCACTACATAGTTTTATATAATCATATTTTTGTAAATTATGACATATGTTAAATGTTATATTGACCAAGAGGAAATAGCCTTTCAAGAAAATAAAAACTTTAAGAAAGAAACAGTGCTATTTTAATGAGTTATTGATGAATTGCTCCAGGATAGCAGAAAAGCATTTATATACTGTAGCTAGTTTAAAGACAGGTGACCTTTTAAGAGATTAGTTAACCTTTGAACAATTTTGGAGAGTTACTGTTTTGAAAGATAAAGGTCAGAGTAGAACTCAGAATGCAGTTATTGTCTTCCCCGTGTTTGTTGCCATGCTTTTAATTTCCAATAAATTAATTCAAACTGTAGAGTCTGTACAAAAGTAGATTTATTTTTAAAATAAAAGAACAATACTGGTTTTGAGTATTTTTCATGATTAGATGTGAATAGTCAAAACACAAAAAGTCAAAATCTTAACTCATTTGTAAATCTCACCTGTAATCTCATTTCATGCTGAAAGTTGATAAGACAAAAAAAAAACTTAATTAAAAATGATTATGGTTATTTTCTTTTTAAGAAAAGCTCATTTTATTTTTTGTTTTACCCACAAAATTTTTTTCCAGACTCAGTCATTCTAATTTTCTTCCTCTAAATCCCTGCAGTCATAAGCCCAGTGTTTACATATTTTCTTACAAGTGTTAACACCAAAGGGAACATTGGGCTGTGTTTAGAGAACAGTAGTGTAAAATATTTTTCTGCCAGATTTCCAAATCCTTGAAATTTGTGCAGATGAAATAACCTAAAAGTACTTTAACATTTAGAGACATTGGTCAGGTTGTGGTAAGCAAAGAATCATTACTCTGACCTACATGCTCTCTGTCTTCTTTTTAGTTTTCTATATCTACATTGTAAAATGCATATAATTTGCTTTGTGACCTATTCATTTCTAAAGAAACCACTCTCTAGTTTGGAAGTAAAGAAAATGTGTTTCCCTTCTAGATTTCATGATATTTACAGAGAGATTAAGCCAGTTATATATTACCTGCACATACAACTTAGTTTTTGATGCTTTATTCATATTCAACCATGAAACAAATATAGATAATACAGTGGCCAGACTTAGGAAAGCATTAAAAAAAGAAAAAACCCTGAAGGTCAAAAATCATATTGTAGCAACTATAATTCTATTTGAATGAATTAGTACTATTTTGGAAAGGGAAATACACATACTGACAATTTTTACCTATTCAATAATCTGTCAGTATTTTTACAGCAAATTTTACTTTACATGGTAATTATAATTCACCAGTTCTCATCATTTCAACATCAGTGTAGTCTTAAAACTAAAAGAAGCCTTGAGTGACATTTGAATTGTCTGGCCATTCATTAAACAAGCACAGAGAGGAAAGAAGAAAATTAGCTACAGGATTTTTTAATAAATAAGACGGGATTGTGTTTTTTTCCAGTGGTGTAACAGTATTATTGACTTTATTATTGTCCTTTATGAAAGTTTATTTGTGTGTGGAGATGGTATTAAAAAATGGCCATGGTCCTCATTAGTGCACAATTCTATAAGAAGGCTGTATTGAGAGTGAGACCCAAATAATAGTCTCTCATGTTAAAAAGTAAGGAGGTTGCTTCTGGTCTAGTAACCAGATTCTTTCAGGTCAATCATTCTGTCTCTCAGTGTGTGTACTTTGTGCTGTGTGGTCAGAGATGACTATGCTAACTTCTGAATTTACATCACCTTCTGGATAGCTAAACAAAAGAATGGAAAAAGACGAAAAGGCAAGTGTCATGCACCATATTCTTTAAACCCTCATTATACTGTTAGGAAGCATTGTATTTAATTTTAGTTTTTGAATCTGTATTTTTAAACATTTCTATGTGTTATGATTAATATTTTATGACTTTCTTAGGGTTCTTCCAAAAAATAGAGAGAAATACTTTCCTTTTTTTAAGTAATAAAACAAAATTCATTGTATATTACAATTTCTGTATGGATCCACGTTATCATCTTAAAAATCTCAGATGCATCATTTTTTTTTTTTTTTTTTTTGAGACAGAGTCTTGCTCTGTTGCCAGGGCTAGAGTGCTGTGGCATCAACCTAGCTCACAGCAACCTCAAACTACTGGACTCAAGGGATCCTCCTGCCTCAGCAGCTGGGACCATAGGCATGTGCCACTATACCTGGCTATTTTTTTAAATTTTATTTTTAGTCTCCTGGATAATTTTTCCTATTTTTTAATAGAGATGGGGGTCTCACTCTTGCTCAGCCTCGTCTTGAACTCCTGAGCTGAAGCAATTCTCCTGCCTTGGCCTCCCAGAGTGCTAGAATTACAGGCATGAGTGAGCCACCACACCTGGACACATTATGTTTTCATATGTGTGTTCACATTATGTGTTCACATCTTATTTTTGCTATGTCTTTGAACTTTTTGCTGCCATCATCTTAGGCATTAGTGCATCACTCATCAATCATTTGAAACTACACTAAAAAAGACCATGGGGATATCAAAAGCTGCTAATAATATAATAATAATATCATCAGTTTTCAATGTTCTTATTGAAATGCTCCAGATATTGCATCAGTATTTCTAAAAGGTACATAGGAAGTCTATGTTTATAGTCCATGTTTAGCTTTCATTGAACAGAATTGAGATTTTACAGGGTTTTTTTTTTTAATTTTGTACCTATAATGAAAAAAACAAAAATATTGGTAAGGTTAAATCTTTCACAATTATTAGAGGATGGATGCAAATAACAACTGCTTAGATCTATACTATCCAATATGGTAGCCTCTAGTAGCCACATATGGCTATTGAGCACCTGAAATACAGTCAAATAAAGATGTGATGTAAGAGTAAACTACACACCATATTTTGAAAGCTCAGTAGGAAAAAAGAATGTGAAGTATGTCATCATAGTTTATACTGATTTCATGTTGAAATGATACTATTTGGGTATTTTAGGTTAAATAAAATATATGATTAACATTAATTCCATCTATTTATTTTTACGTTTTCAATATAGCTATAAGAAATTTTAACATTACATATATGAGTCACTCACGTAATTCTGTTAGATAGCACTGCTCTAGAATATAGCAATGATGTTGAAATGAGCATGTAAGTATACTCTCGAAGAGTGAGTATCAGAGTATGATATCCTAGTTAAATTTTCTTAAACTCAAGAATCAACTTGTGAAATATATATTTTTCAGTAAATGAAAAGATTCATGGTACTCTCATTCATTAATCATCTAGCAGACTTTATCATACAATATGTTTCTAAAAGAATTTAGACTATTCTTTTTTGCTGCAAAGAAGAATGACAGTGTTCTTTCGGCTTTTATATTTGTGCTCCAAAATTTACCTGACACAAAGAGGTTTCTTGTGTTTTTTAATGAAAATTTCTAATAAAGTTATTTTTGACTATTTATTCTTACTATAGTACATTATCCATAAAATTACTTTGAAAAATTAAAAGGGTCTATTGGAGCCAGATGATAACTTATGATAACTATGTTTCTTAGTATACTGAGGGTTAAGGATATCTTTTCCAGAGGATGTCACTCAACAATTCATATATTTTACTGCCCAGAACCTAATTACTTCTAGTGGTAAGGGGGTTGTCAGGAATTGTAGCATTACTTTTGAATGGCTATGTAATTTGCTCAAATATTTAAAGATTTTATTTCTAAAGAAGTAGGGAATAGTAGATATTACTATTTTTTGCCAAAGCATCTGTTCACATTTTCCCTCCAATTTGGGATTAAAATCTTTAACAAAAATGCTTTAAATACTTATCCTTTATAGATATAATTCAAACTGTATCAGGTTTCAAAGTGTAGTACTCTTTATTTATATATAAAGGAAAAACTTATTTCTCATTTTTTATACATTCTCTAAACCTACTCTCAAGGATTCCTCTCCCTCCTGTTATTACAGCAAAGGGACTCTTAAACTCGTCAGTTAAGGTATCTTGATCAGTTACTGTTTCAGGCAGTTTTTCTCTATTCTAACCAATCTCTTTATAGCCACCTCTTTCTCCCTGCCACTGCCCCTAAAAAGACATTTGAATGTGAGAAAAATTTTCTGTGACCCCCCAGTTATGAAGGAGGAGATTCTATAACATAACACAGAGCTTTTCTTCTTGTCCTTAAATTGGACTTGGCTGCAAGACTGTTGGCTTGAGTGGTTTCTAAATCACTTGCACTTGTGTATGTCAAGATGACCACTGATAAAATTTTCCATTCTCTTGTTGGTTGAGTGCCCAGTGCTTCTCCCTGCCAAACCTAGTTTTAATCATACAGACTCTGCAGCCTTTTCTTGAATTTTAGCCATGTGCTCCACCCACAGCCTCTCTTAGGATGTCCATCTATCATCTCGTTGGGGCAAGGTCATCTCTCCCCTTGCATGATGGTCCTATGGATCTCAACTCAGCCTTGTGCCATGGTGGAAATTTGAGAATCACTTAATAGTCTGGTATCTCAGCCTACCATGTCATGCTTCCATTTTTAGTTTGGTTTAGCCCGTCTAGCTTGATTTAAAAATTTTTGTTTAATGGTCACTCCCAAGAATTATAAAGTGGAATGGGGTACAATCTAAATTATGTAGCATTGCAATTTCTAAAATTTTGTCACGGAGTATAGGAGCCAGATGTATTTTATCAACTCCTTTTGACTATTCCACTCCATTTTTCTCTCTCTTCTTCCAGGATGGAGTTACTCTATTTTATTATATTTTTTCTTTACATCTGGTACAAGCATCTTCTATGCCATCGTAGCCTTTTTCTTCCATTGGTTACATTATTTCTTCTCATTTTTTGCAATTAAAGAAAAACAATCGTTGGACAGAGTTGGTATGTAGCAAAAACTTAGCTAGAAAATTAAAATGATTAACTGATAATATTTTAATTCTATTATAAAATTACCTATAATTAAACAAGATCACAAACAATTAGAAGCAAGTTTTAACTTGTGATGATAATGTTATTTACAAAAAAAGTTGAGAAATCTCACAGAAGGTCAAAAAGGAATAGAATTTAAAGACTGGTTGAGAAAATTCAACAACCAAATGATAATAATTCTGGGAAGGAACAAGAAAAGAGAAAACATTAAGAAAATTTCTCTGAGCAGAAAGAAATAAATTTCCTGACAGAAAAGTTCCATTTATTGCTAAAAAATTGATAAAAATGACCTGTATTATTATGTTAATTCTGAACTTCTGAAATTCCACTAATTATACAAAAATTCAAAATCAGAATGGAATTGACCTCTCAAATTCTATGCTAAAATCTAGAAGGAACATGTCCCCAAAATTCTGAGTAAAACATTTATGTTAATATGCTCTACCTATCAAAATTACTACTTAAATTTAAATATAAAATATAGGTATCCTAAGATATGTGAGGTCTCAAAAATTCCATCTCCTAATCATCCTCTCATTTTTTAAATAAGTGTTTAGATTAAATGTTCTTTCAAATTAATAGAGTAAATCAAGCAATAGTATTCAAAAACAAGAAAATCCCAAGATGATGGCTGTATACCTGGCCTTGAATGCAACCAGTACAACTTAGAACAGGTTAGAAGGCTGTAAAATAGATGTCTTCAAGAACACAAAATTTATATGATACTTAACATTTTTTAAATATATTTAAAGAATTTTTATAAATCCAGGCAAATTTTGGAAGTGAGTTATAATAAGTATAAAGAAAAGTAAGCAACTAAAGCCATTGTCTTTATTCCTTGGCTTGCCTAAATGTAGTTGGCTGCTCTTAAACTTTTATCCTCATATCAGGTTTTATCCTTATGTTATGACTGCCATTATACTTTTTCTTCTTCTAAAACATTTTTTTCTATGTTTTTTCCTCAGAGCATATTATAGTTCTATGAAGATAGTATGGATCTAAAATGTTTTTAAATTTAAATTTTAATTGATGAGGCAAAGGTTTTTATTACAGGACATATATCCAAGGCAATTGCTAGATGCTCTTTATTAATAGCATACCAAGACTTAAGGCATAACTGCTAACGTCAAGTCTTAATACAGCTCCAAATAATCTCAAATCTCAATACACAGCCAGTCACAGAAAGGATAAGTATGAAAATCTTAGATGACATGTGGCATGTCAGGTGAATTCCATAAGAACTGAGAAGAAGAGCCAATGACTTTGACTGAGACAGACGGAGTAGGCAGTGCAAAGAAGTTGAGCCTCAAAGGAGGTCTTAGCTAAGGTTCATTTGGTTAAACATAGACTAGAACTGTCTATTATTTGGATTTATGATTGCAATTAACAAAAAAGTGCTCATTGCACAAAAAGTTACACTGGACATCTATCTCCCATCAGGAACATGTAAGAAAATATTATGTAAGTTATCTCATTTGGTCCCAAGGATTTTTGAGAATAGGTGCCATTTTACAGAGATGTGGAATAATATTGATATGGCTGGGGTCTGAAAGAGAGACATAAGGTAGAATACATCCTGAAGGGAGTATCTGAAGATTAGGTAATCGAACATGAATTAAGGCAGTAGGAGTGAACTTTAGCAGTATGTTTAAGAAGAGTTTGAATGCTGCAGTTGGTGAAGCGAGAACACGGCAACAGTGTCAGTCACAGATGTGACTGAAACTCAAATACATTTCCGAGGTATGGACCCTGGGTAATTTCTTTAACCTTTCTTTCTTATTTTCTTACTTCAAAAATGAAAATAAAAATAACTAACAGACTGATTGTAAAGATTAAGAAAAATTTAATGAGAAAATATAAGTGCAATATCTAGAAAGTAGCAAAAACCCAAAATGTCTTAAGTGTTCATGATACTTGGAGATTAAATGGAAATGGAAAATGGAATGACTTTGTGGGTCCAAACTTTAGGTAGGCACTAGCAGAATATTAATGTCATCATGAGTCATGAAGAGTAAACAAATTTTTGAGATGGAAATGGGCAACCCAGCAGCCCAACTATCCATTACTCTACTCCAGGCTAAATCCCAAACCAGAAATGGATTTGTGAGGCATTATGCCATAGGAAAACCTTTTTATATGCTTTCATCTCACGTAGAACAGGGGTAGACATGTTTGATTGTGTGCAGCTGCCCTATGAATGCCAGAAAATAAGTTTGCCAAAGTATAATAGTTGCTCTCAGGTAAAGAGAGCTCAGAACGTCAGAAGAGGGATGCAGCTTTTATAAGAAGCTTTCAATGGATGTATCGACTAATTCTAGTTAATTTTAGATCCCTTCACAGAGGGAGGAATAGCTTTGGTTTGTTCCTTGATATATTGACATTGTTATGCACTTTTAGGTAATATCCCTCAGAAAAATGTCGTAAGTATTTCTGTTTTTCAATACATTGCTATTGTCCACTACTACTGCTCTGATTCACATTCAGATTACCTAATGTTTAGATAGTCCCTTAAGTATATATCCTACCTCAGATGTCTCCTTTGCTGTTTTAGTTTCTACGTAGTGCCAAACACCTTGTGAAAGCCCATCTGTAGTTTTTCTGACAAAAGTGTCATCCCTTGTTTCTGGAAAATTCCTCCCAATCATGTGGTTCAAATGGGAGCTTTTACTTTCTTAGAATCCTGTCTTGGAAGTAAACATGGAATCTAAGCTATGCTTAGCACGGGCACAGACATCTGATGCAAAATAGACAAGTCAGGAAGGATGGTGAACAGTCCTTCCTTTTTGGTAGTAGAGATGTGAGGTGCTAGAGCCTTTGGTAGTCTGGACCCTTGTCATGGTGAAGAAGCAGATCTGGTCTATAAAGAAAAGACAAAATGGGCTGGGTGGGGTGGCTCACGCCTCTAATCCTAGCACTCTGGGAGGCCAAGGAGGGAGGATCGCTTGAGGTCAGGAGTTTTAGACCAGCCTGAGCAAAAGGGAAACCCCGTCCCTACTAAAAATAGAAAAAATTAGCCAGACAACTAAAGATAGAAAAAACAAAAGATTAGCTGAGCATGGTGGCATGCGCCTGTAGTCCCAGCTGCTCAGGAAGCTGAGGCAGGAGGATCGCTTGAGCCCAGACGTTTGAGGTTGCTGTGAGCTAGGCTGACACCATGGCACTCTAGCCCTGGCAATAGAGTGAGACTCTGTCTCAAAAAAAAAAAGAAATGACAGATAAAGGTGAGTAGTGAGAGAGAAAAAGGGGGTGGGAAAGGAGAATAGAGAAGAGGAATAGGAAGAAAGAGAAATAGAGTGATGAATGGAGAGAGGTAAGGAAGGAAAGAAAATGAGGATGGGGAGAGAGATGGTTTTGTGAAATTTCCCTTTTTGCCTAAGAATTGTTCAAGGTAGGTTTATATCAACTTGTTACTGGGTATGTTTTAATAATTACATCTTAGTTTTATGGAATTTATATAAATATCCCATGGTACTCATGATGATTTTTAAATGACAGTTCCACTAACGTGTCTATATTTTGTGAGAAATTTACATATCATTTTTCTTTTCAAAGTAAATTTACATTTTAGTCACAAAGAATTACTAAGCACCAATCTCAAATATTTTTTACCTTCATGAAGATTCAATATTTATTGTGTGAATGAAGAATTTTCTACCTCTAACCACTGACCTAGAGCCTGCAATTTGAAAACAATTTAGAATAATAATGCTGTTGGAAATTTTCTCTCTCTCTTTTTATAAGTCATAATCTTTCTTAATATTTTCTAACTGTAAAAAAATACTTCGATTCTTATATTCTGAGTTCAACTTCTTTTAAATTTCAATTAGTAGGATGATTTAACTTATATGTTTATACAGATTATCATCACTTTCTTTCTGAGACTTTTAAACAGTGCTCTGTTCTAATGAATCATGCAGTAGTATAAATTGCAAACTTACATATGAATCTTAGTGAATTAGTAAAAGTACTGAACAAATGAGCAAGCATATTACATGTTTTAATATTTTGTCAGTTCTGTTCAATTAAATACCTGATTATAGCACTTAAAATGACAAATTTTTTTAAAATGTGAAAAAGTTGTAGTTTTACTAAAGAAAAGGTATCAAATAGAGACTATTTTCTATTTTTGTATTATAATTGTAATTTTATCAGCTGGGATTATTTTTTTCCTCTTTCCAATGAATTGTGTCTAGTTTAACATACAACGATTTTAAGGACTAACAATGGAAAGAAAGAAAAGTAAAAAATCTGTCTATAATTTTCACATGTGGAAAAATGCCATCAGTGGTCATCCTTAGCGTGATACATGGGTGTAGATGATGTTTATTATATTAAAAGTGATATTATTTTTATTAGGGATGGATTACTTCTTACCAATAAAGCATACATGGATAACTAAGCAATGTATTTCGTATTGGATCAAAATTTTACTGTCTTTTCTTCTTCTTGCTTTAGCCATTCTTTTCCTTCCCTTCTTCTCTTCCCTCCTCCCTTCTTTTTTCCCCATTCCATCTTTCCTCCCACAAATGGTTATTGAGTGTTCCCTCTGTCCTAAGGACTCTACTAGGAGAAGGAGACAAGTAAATAAGAAATTGCAAAACAGGTCATGTTCTCTTATGGGGTAAGGGCTTAGTTTTAAAAAGGCTGCACAAATTCACATATGCTAGGTTCCAAACTGAGTGTACTAAGTGTCAGAAAAGGCTTTCCCAAAGAAGGCAAACTTAAACTAATGAATGATTAGGGTATATCAAGGAAAAAAAAAGGTGAGTATGGTGGGAAAATATTTCCAGGAAAGAAAACAGCCTTCTCAAAGCTAATGAGATGTGCTAGTACATCACAAACGTGGTAATGAAAGTAATTCAGAAATTTACTCAGATGCTACATTGACTCTTGATTATGAAGACCTTATAAATCTTGTTAGAAATATTGACTGAAATCAGAACAATTTAAGGGTTTAAGCAGGATGTTGGTATGGTCATTCTTGCAGTTTATAATAACTTTGGGTACTGGTTAAGGG
Source organism: Lepilemur ruficaudatus (assembly GCA_963574885.1). Classification (NCBI taxonomy): domain Eukaryota; kingdom Metazoa; phylum Chordata; class Mammalia; order Primates; family Lepilemuridae; genus Lepilemur; species Lepilemur ruficaudatus. Next base: position 72,679 of record CAUYRT010041225.1, read on the forward strand.
CTGCCTTGAGTGGTTGGTTTGCGTTAACTACTAGATCCAGGCACACAAGTTTGAAGGTTTTTGCTGTAAAGTAGTTGAGATAATAGCCAGAATAGGTTGATAGCAACAGACATTGAGAAAATGAAATAGGACTGAGAAACATTTTAGAGGTTAAATTGATAGGAATTAATAATTGTGTTATGGGTTAAATACATGCAAAAGCCAATGAATGTGAAATATACAGTTTAAGTAACAATGCCTTTTTCTGTCATAAGGAGCACTGAAGGTAAAATAATATAGTAAATGAAGTGTATATGAGGATGTGACTTATTAATGTAACATTTATTAATTAAAAATTTAATAAGAGCTTATTAATGTAAACATTTAATAAGATTTACATAGAAGATAAACATTCTATAGGGCATAGAAAGTAAACATCACATATATATCCACATAGACAGTGTCTAGAATACCTGAAGTCCCAGGCCTTAGGCCAAGACAGAAGTTAGCAGTGTCCTCACTAAAGATTTCAACTCGTATTTTATTTTTCTCTATGTATGATAATTTTATTTTGGCTTAATTCTAGATTTAAATTCAAAAATCAGTTTCAATTATTTATCTGTATCAGTCAAACAAATAGAAAACAATGGAAGGGAAAACAGAAATCACAGAGCCAATCATCCAAACTGAGTCATATCGTTGAACAAGTGACACAACCACTGAAGATCTTGTCCTAGCACAGGATGAAGCTGATGTATAGCACTGAAAAAGGATGTGGTCATAGACTATTAGAGTTGGAAGAAGCCACAAAAAGGAATAAATCAGCCTTTCTATCTAGTACCAGAATCCCTATAGAAACCTGACAAATGGTTAACCAGTATGTGTTTTATTTCTAGAAAACACAATCTGCTACATCCAAAACTTACTCCTGATTATAAGCTGGAAACCCATCTAAAACAAAAGTGAAATTAATTTGGTAAAACTTGTTTTGATAAGCTCACTTGATCACTAAATTAACTAGAAGTACCAAAGTTACTATTATATGAAACAGGAGAGAGAGAAAATATAAATTGCCAGCACTTAATATGGACTTCTCTTGAGAATGCAAACATGATTCCAGCGATATATTTAATGATGGATAATGAAATATTAGATTTCATATTTAAGTTTAACCTACTCTATATAGAGTATTGACTATCATATGTCATATATAATGTAAAAATTGAATATCTGATCATTACAGAACTCTATGTAATAAATAATTTTAAAGTCCACATTATGCTTACATTTGTGTTAATATATGCACATTCAAATACACTCATAAATCAGAAACTTTCAATAAACTGTTTTGACATATAAAGGAATTAAATATAAAATATCATTAGGCCATAATCAAGAGAATTTACTTATTAAGTTACTAAAGAAACTCATAAAGAAATATGCCATCCTTAGAAGATAGTTTTCCTAGGTCTAGGCCCTGCAGATAGCATTATAACGAGTCTCCATAAACAAAATCTTTTAGTGTAAAGTATTTAAAAAACAAATGCCTTCAACCTGTTCCCCACTGCTATGTTTCACATACTTCTGGCCCTTTGGGACTAGGGATGCACAACAAAAGTTTTGAAATCCATGTCTTTATATATTTCTTAATATCTTGGATGTGAATGTAAATAAAGGTTTGCAAGACTTGTATATTAATATGAAAGTGATAAATTGTAAAAACTAAAACTAATTCTTTATCACAAACCTATATGCTTTGTTCATAGTTGGCATTTTAATTAGATATGAACTATAATTTAGACGATAATGTACAAGAATAAAAAAGAAACATTTTTAAATGTTTTACTACTTTCACATTAGCCTTCGTAGGTAGACACTGTCAATATTTCAGCTTGTCTTCACTTCTCATATCCAGATTCTGCAAACAATAGAGTGCACTGGTTGGAGTGAAAAACAGGGAACTATCTGGGTTCCACTGAGGATCCCAGTGTATCATGTAAGGGATGACAGTTAATAAGTTGGATATTTTGCTCAACCTGGTCAATGTTTTCAAACCAGAAAAATGTTCAGATATTAAAAAGTCAAACCCAAATATTTTTCTCATTTAGATAGAGTGCTGCATTCAGAGGCCACTGTGACAATGGTATGGGTACTGTGAATGTCCTTAACTAGCACTTAAATGTCAGATCAGCTATAATATAACAATCAATTTATGGTATACATAGGTTGTTTGGATGAATAAATTATATTTATAAGATTAATTGAATAGTAATTCTGACAGGTTTTAGTCTGAAATGTTGGTTCTTAGTGTGTTCAAGAATGACCAGACACACCAAAGTAAGACAAGCACAAAAATTTAGGTTTATTGAGGAGAGAAAGATAGGATTATAGAGGAAGAGCAAAATATAGATTTTTGCATGGTACATACATACATAGATGACGACCAGACCTACTGTCGCAGTAAAGGTAGAGCAAAACGAAGGGGCCAAAAGGGCCTGGTTGTGGTCTGCATCTTGTTTTATAGTGCCTGGATTTGGACCTCCCTAGTGGCTCAGGTGTCACCATCTAACCACTTTGACTGGACAGTTGTGAGTTGCATATGGGTTGTTGTAGGTCAATTTCCAGAATGTAGGGTACCTATGCTGCTTGGCCTGTGGGCTAGAGAGTCTTCTGTATTCTTTTGCAGCCGAAGTGCTAAGTTCTGATTGGCAGATCTGTAGGGTATTCCCTCCTCTCCCATGTATGGCAATAGCTTAGGGCAGGATTAGGGTGGGGCAGGACCAAGATGGGGCCCTGGGTCCCACTCTTGTCCTTCTTTCCAGGTGGGGCAGTTACACCAAGGCAAGAGCACATACTTTCGTCCCTAGAAGACTAGAATCCCTTGCTATCTACCTAACAGGTCTAGCAGGCTGGTCTTTTATCTTTTATATGGATAAACCTTGTTAATCCAATGGTTCTTTAAGTTTTTCAGTTTTAATTTATTCAAAGGATTCTTTACAGGTTTCTGACTTAAGGAATATCTATTTTCTAGCCTTAGTAATTTTACCTAGTTTAACCTTCTGAGATATGTACTATTTTAATATCTTAATTTTACAAGTGAAGAAACTAAAGATCAGAGAATTTAAGTATCTTTCCCAAGGCCGCAGAGCTGTAACATTGAAGTCAAGACTTCAAGCATAGGTCTTTTACATTCACATCCAATAAAATTTCCATAGTAATTCTGCTGCCTTGGTAAAGCAATTCATTCGGGGGAAAGTCATATTATAATTAGAATGCTAACTTACTAATTTATTATAAATGATAATATTATCAAATAAAAAAAATACTGGTAGCTGATAAGTTCTTTCTTTCCCTGATAAAGACATTTCTTCTTTCTTTTAGTGACCATAGAGCATTAAGTTTCAATATATATTTTCATAAGACTGAAGTATTCGTAACAGAGATAGAGCAGGGACCCCTAGGGTACTGTCAGGTATCACCAAGCATGGAAACAAAGGAAAAATTTTGAGTCCCTTCAAGGGAAATTCCAGGTACCTAGCTAGCCTTAAAAAATAAATGAGCAAGCTGATATGCAAGAAGATAGTAATAACAATATTTTCCCAAGCAAGCCAGAATCACTAGGTGTTTAATTCTCAATGGAAATTAAAAGATGACATTTTAAGGTATATTCTTTTTTTTTTTTTTTTTTTTTTTGGAGACAGTCTTGCTCTGTTGCCCAGGCTAGACTGCCATGGCATCAGTCTAGCTCACAGCAACCTCAAACTCCTGGGCTTAAGCGATCGTCTTGCCTCAGCCTCCCGAGTAGCTGGGACTACAGGCATGCACCACCATACCCGGCTAATTTTTCCTATATGTTTTTAGTTGTCCTGATAATTTCTTTCTATTTTTAGTAGAGATGGGGTCTCACTCTTGTTCAGGCTGGTCTCGAACTCCTGAACTTCAGCGATCCTCCCGCCTTGGCCTCCCAAAGTACTAGGATTACAGGCGTGAGCCACCTTGTCCCGCTCTTAAGGTATATTCTTGAATTATTTTCCAGAAACTCCCACCAGATGGAAAATCCAGATAAAGGGGAACTGAGGTCTAAACTCTGACAGTACTTCTTTGTTCTGAATTTCTGTCTGAGAGACCTGGAGAGAGTCTCACTCACCTTAACATTCCTTTCCGTTGACCCTAAGACAAGGCTTTAATTTCTTAACCAATAGCTAATCAAAGAATCTTTGAATCTACCTAGTCTCATAAGCCCCCACCTTCAAGATATCACACCTTTTGGGCCAAACCTACATAAAACCTCCATGTATTGATATATGATTTTGCCTGCAACTTCTACTTTCCTAAAATGTAACCCTGCCTTTAAAAATCCTTGCTTATAAGTCACCGAAGAGTTCAGGTCTTAGCATTAGCTGCCTGTATTCCTTTCTTGGTGCCAGATAATAAATGCTTTTTTCTCCTACTGCAAACCTTGGCATCAGTGTCTGGCTTTACTGTGCTGGATTAGCAGACCCCAGTTCAGTTTAGGAATATACATTAAATTTTAATTTGTTCTTTGTACAGATATAAGTGCCAAGTCAGGCCTATATATTGTGTACTATGGTAAATAAATTGGTAAATGAAAGGACCTGCAGCATGTTGGATTATTTCTAACCATTTTGTTACGTAGATAGTGAGTGATTCCGGGTCTCCTAGAGATGAAAGTGGGTGCTGTTGCCTTGGTGCAATTGCCCCACCTGGGAAGAAGGACAAGAGTGGGCCCCAGACCCCTATCTTGGTCCTGCCTCAACTTAAGCTTGCCTCGAGCAACTGCCATACGTGGGGGGGAGGGAATACCCTGTGAATCTATCAATCAGAATTTGGCCCACCAGCTGCAAAAGAGTGCAGAGGACTCTCTAGCCCACAGGCGAGAAGCATAGGTACCATATATTCTGGGAAATGACCTAGAACCCACATATGCAGTAAGACTCTGGTAATGGAACTCCCAACTGTCCAATCAAAGTGGTTCTGTGGTGATGTTTTAACTATTGGGAGGTCCCTATCCAGACACCATGAAACAAAACCCAGACCATAACCAAGCGCTCTCTTTTTCTGCTGTGACGACAAGGGGTCAGGTGGTCATCCTTGGTGTATATATCTCGCTTTGTAAGCCTATGTCTTGCTCTTGCTCCATAATCCTATCTTGCTCCCCTTCAATAAAGTTCACTTCATGCTTGCCCTACTTTGGTGTGTCTGGTCATTCTTTGACCATAGGCATGCCAAGAACTGACACTTTAGACTAAAACCTGACAATTTGGCTACTATTATTACTTTTTTGTTGTTAACTTTAGATAACTAGAAATACAAAGCATAATCAATTTCAGAGTCAAAAATATGACACAAATAAAAATTACTAACAATTTGAAATCTGGATTTGAATAGTGTTCCTATTGTTAGGTTTGTTCCAGGTGGGAACACGAAAAGTATGCATAGGATGGAATGCAGTTAATGAGTTAATGGAAAACTTAGGCTTGTGAAACAATAGCCACAGGAGTCTGGAGAGTCCCCAGATGTTGTAAATTTAACAGACAGTTGGAGCTGGCTTTCCTGTGCACCCCAATAAGGACGAAGCTACCCTTTTCCATTATCTCTGCAGGATAAAACTGAGGCAGGGGTCCCAGAAATTGGTTGTTTAAAAATAAATCTATTACAGCAGCTCTCCTGGCCCAGGTACTGACTTCCCCCTGGAGAAACCCTGTATAAAATCCAAGGCTTTACCCTCCCTTGGGGTGGACGCTCTTTGGTCTCCACCCATCTGCACCCAGATGCTCAAAACAAACAGCATTTTGCTACACATGTGGCTTCGTGTGTCTCCCTCTCAGCTCTGGACCTAACACCTATCCCTTAAGATAACCAAATAAATATATCAGCTACTTCTTGTCTGGCCTGAAGAATAAAGTGATGAAGGTCTCTGGTGAGGAAGATGTCCACTCAGGTGGGGCTGCTTGATATGGTCTCTTCCAAAGTGGTTGGTAGTTGGAAAGAGTCCTTTATTTGATGGCATTTTCCAATTGAAAAAATGTTCAGGTTGGAAACCATGAACTTTGATTGTTCATGGGAGTTTGACTTTGATTGTTACTGTGAGTTCCCAGTTAAAAGAATCCTCAATTAATTTATGATTTATAGTGAAAAGCTTATAGGGCCTTGGCAATAATGAAGAATAATCATCTTTAAGAAGAGCTATTTTGTAGGCTCCTTCATCCAGGTGGTGCATGGGCCTTCCTGTTATTTCAAAGAGAGAAAGATGATGTTTTCCAAATGGGGTAGAATGTAAGCTAAGCAAACAAAAGAGACTTAAGGCCAGAGAAGGTTAAAAGTTTTCTGTAAACTTTGCCAATTGATTTTTTTATTATCCTATTTGTGCGTTCCTCTGGTCCCTACTAAGACCAAGGGTGGTATGCACAGTGGCAATGCTGATCCATCCAATCTCAATCAGCTTTCACCACAAAAGATAAGATTTCTATAAACCTTTTATCACCTCTTACAAATTTTCCCATTCTTTCTTTCCCCAGCTTTCTAAATCAATTCAATTTTATCCATCATTCTATATTTTTATGACTTCAACTCAAAACAACCTTTAAAAACCTCTAGACAAAATTTCTTTTCCTTTAACAAAAACCACATTCCGATGTCTTCTTTATAATCTTTCTTACCAAAACACATCCAGCTTTTCTTAAGCATTCTGTATACAAAATTGATTTTCTTACATCTAGTACTTTTAATTACATATATTAACTACAATTTTAACTCTTAGTAACCTAAACTTCTAGTGAAAAACATAAAAAGACATTTTAAATGGTTTTTTATCAGTATTTGTCAATGAAAACCATTTCATAATTTTTTAAAATATATGTTTTCATAATTGTTTATTAACAGATCTAAATATATTTATATTTTCTGTATCTTATAAAAATAAGATGCCAAAGTATATGAACTAAAACTTATGTTTAATAATTAATGTTTTAATGTAACTTACTTAGAAATAAATCAGATGTTTCATAAATACATATCACTTCATAACACAATTTTAATATTAAGTTACTGAAAAAATATTTTTGAAACTATGAAAAGTTTATTTATAAACTTTTGTGCCATTTACATTCATATAATTTACTTGATATTAATAATTATGCTTGAATTTTTCATTAAGCAAAGCTGGCCATCATCTCAAGTTTTTTCATTGTTAATCATTTTTATCCTGTGAATGTTAAGTAGTTGCTATCTAAGCAAAAATCCTAAAGTGACTACATGGGTGTTGTGATAATCAGAAGACACAGCTGTTTTCATTAAATCCACAATAGTAAACTAGTCTTATTTACCAAATATTTACCCAAGTCATGTGAACTAAAAGGCATTTGTGGTAGCTTCTATTTTTCTGAAACTAAATAAGTAAAATATTTAAGCACTTACGTTTTCTTTAAGGCAATTAATTAGAGCTCTTCAATATATTTTAGTAGTAAAATATACATAACGCACGTAAATACATACACATATAGACACATAGACAGAAGCAGATCTTACAGGTTTCATATGATTCTTCATTTGTCAGTTTTCAAATAGTTTACCTCTTTTAGGGTATCAATTTCTTGATTACCTCCAGTGCCCAAAACAATTGTTAGCTAGGGAACTTTAAATTTGCACTACCAAAGACATGACTCTAAGGTGAAACAAGGTAACAAATTTGCATTTCAAAGACATAGAACTTAGATCTAAATACCATTATTTGCTGAGACAAAGAAGCACAAAGGTAAAGGCCTATTTAAGGTAAGATTGCTTGGAAAATTATCTTTAAAACGGTAAGGTTTTTTATGTAAACTTTAAGCCAGTGTCTTTCCCATTGGCTCAAGTTTCTATTTGTTTAGGGGCAGAGAGGGAAGTGTGCTCACTTATTGAGATTTTGCTTATAGAGGTAAATTTCTTTTATTCCAAGTTTCAAAATAGCCAGCTAAATGTCAGTAAGTTGTACTTTGGCGACTGATTTGGCTTGAGAGGTGGTCTTTTCAACTTAGCTTGAATTCAATTAGCTTCCTAATTAGATTACTAACTTAAGGGTGAAGCCCTTTAATGAATTGGGTGAAGAAAGCATTTGCGGTATTTGGGGTCTAATATGTAAATATGTGAAATGTAGGCAAAGTTGGAAGGCACAGTATCTAGATCTTTAAAAATTAAGGATCCCACTTTTACATTAAATCTTAGGCTTCCAAAAAGAAGGAAAAAACCAAAGGACCAGGCTGTACGATATTTCTACAGTGTTACTGCAAAGATATTTCCTGCAAAGATAACACGAATCAGTGCACTCTATGATCAGCCCATCTCCCATAGGAGTCTTATCCCTTGGTGGCAAGTGTTTTCATACACTTAAAGTGTTCAAACCACACCTTTCTTATTTAAACACTCAAAAAAAACAAGTAGCCCCCTTCAGTAATAACCAGTCATTGCAACTGGGGTCAGCCACTTCCAAAACTGTAGCTTTTACCAGTGACTTACCAGCCATTGCACACACAAAGGTCAAGTTCTCTTTCACAATAATCTCTGGTACTTGAAAGCCAAAGAGATTAGGAAGTTCAATGTGAAAGACAACAGAGATTTAGACCTGCGAAAAACTACTGAGACTCCATGAGGAAGACAGAAGACCCCCAAAGGGTGTTAGGGCACACTTTTCTGTGTTCCTCAAGTGATATCAGTGCCACTAGAAGTCTTTTTCATGTGGCATTGAAAATGGCAAAAGGAAAGAGGAACAGAAGTAGAAAGAAATGGAAGAACAAGTCTTAGAGGAGCCGATTTGTGGAGATTTTAAGCTTCTAAAAGGTCAAGGAAGTTTTACACTTTTCTCAACAAAAATCATGCCAACAAGATAGGAAGCAAACAGAAGCATTAAACATTTTTTAAAAAATGTTTCCATTGACCAAAACATTTCCCAGAAACAGAATCCAAAAATGAAAAAGCAGAAAAGCCATTTTTTAAAAGTATAGCTTGAATATTTGCTTTTAATTAATCTGGCTTCTGACTATAGAGCTCTTATTTTTTTTTCCCCCCCAAATCTCTTATTACCAGATTTCAGCCAGGGCAAACAGAGAGTAGGTCTACTATTTAATTTATCTGGTACTAAAACCAGCTTTATCCAATTGTACACTCAAATGAATTATTTCAGGTATTTCAAAGGACCTCCATTTTGGTCATTGCTGCTTATGACTATCCTGGGTTATGTGGGCCTGTTTTCCTATATATTTACAAAAGGACACCCCGTAAGTGTTTTATGTAAAACCAAGTGAGTTTCTAAAGTAGGTTGTCCCTTAAAAGGATGCTCAGATTTTGAAGCTTGATCTCCCATAACTTAGGAACTTTTCAAAAGTGACTAAGGCTGGAAATGCATTTTGGGTCAAAGTGTGCTGCTTATGAGCGTCACTCCTCCAGACAAAAATATAGTCAAAGGGTGCACCAACAGTACCTTTTCCTGTTTGACTGTCCCTCTTGGAGCCAGTGTGCTATAAATTTCCCCAGACCTTGGGGGAAACATCATTTGCTGATCTACTATTGTACAAATAGGGATCCCCTGGCTATCCAGTTGGAGGGGAGAGAGATTAAGGCCAATTGGATGGACAATTGCTGGGCTTCTCTTTTAGCCCTCAAGTCTACTGTAGACAGTTCTCTGATGTCCCCATCAGTGTATGACGGCTACCTCCCTGGACAGTAAAAATGGCTTTTAATAACTCAAGAATTTGTGGTCCATATTTAATTTGCTTGTTTTCAAAAATAGGTTACCCATATTTCTTCCAAATAGCTTTATGAGCATGTACCACCATCAATATGTACTTAGAATCAGTCTAGTTAGTGCAATTAATTAATTTTTTTCTGGGAAAATATCCTAGGGGGTAGGGCTTGTGGCTCAATTACCTGTTGGCTGGCAACATACCCGACTTTACATCGTCCCTATTCCATATGGCTGCATCCATCCATAGAATGTTCCTCATCTGGGTCCAACAGGGTCTGCCCAGTCAAATCCTGGAGACTAGAATACACTTGGTTAATAATCTCAGTGCAATCACCCAAAGTAGCCTCATATTTAGCCATCCAGTCACTGGTAGTTAACCAAAAGCCTCCCTTTTGTTCTAGTAATACATAATGCATAATGTGAGCATTCACCATCTGCCCACAGGTACATTTTTCAGCTTCCTATAAAATATCACAACTAGCAGCCACCACTCTCAGATAAATGGGCTATCATTTTGTTACCACATCCAATTTCTTAGAGAAACAACGTACGGTTTATTTATGATCTCCCAAAGTTTGTGTCAATACCCTAGGTCCAATTTTTTGTCTTTCTTGAATGAACAAATCTAAAGGCTTATATAAGTCTGGGGGACCCAAGGTGGGGGCAATGATTAATTTTTTAATAGTCAAGAAGCCTTGTAGCATTCCCTGGTCCGAATAAGTGGCTCTGTTTTCCCCATGTAAGCCTTTATAGAGGACTTTTGCTTTTAGTCTGAAGTCAAGAATCTAAATCTAGCAAAACTCAGCCATATCCAAGAATTCTCACAATTGTTTGCAGGTTGTAGGGATTGTTATTCAATTTAAAGCCTCTCTCCAATTTGGGAGGAGGTTCCAAGTTCCAAGAGATAATTCACACTCCAAGTATTTGACTGCGGGAGGTGAGATCTGAGATGCTTTACATCTTTGTCACCCAGTAAATTGAGAAGGGCATCCCCCACTATGTGTTACCTTCAAATAACACTCATCCATCCAGATGCAAATGTCAAAATCCCAATCCAGAGTTCCTTTCTTTGGAGGCAATCAGGAGGCAATCACCAGTGCAATGGAGGTTGGTAATGGTGGAGCTGGCAGGAGAATCCAGAGCCACCCTTTAGCAAATATGGATGGGCAGCTGCTAGGGGAAGATTTTGGTTTCCCCCATAATTGTTGTCAAAACTTCAAAGCAGGTTTCAGTCTAGATTTAGCTGCTAGTCACACAAAGATCCCATTATTGAGACTGCAAATATTACCAAGAAAGAAAGGAATTTTTAATACAACTGACGTTTTGTTGGGAGAATGGTAGAAGCTGCCTCAAATCCATCCTTCTGACTAGTGGAGATCATGGGCTTTTTAAGGAGGGTCCATGTGCCTTGGGGCAGATGAAGGGGATGGTGAGTCCTGGCATCAGGAAATCTGCCCTGAGACCTTCAGAATCTCAACCCCTTTGTCTTGCTGGAAATCCGTCTTTTCTGGGAAACAACTCAAAAGCTCAAGAAGTTAAGGGAGAGGATTATTAAAAAACATACAGGGCTCATTGAAATTTGTTCATGGAGCTGGTTACAACTCTACAGAGCTGTTTGCCTGGCCATGACTTCAACCTTCTGCTGCAAGGCAGAGGTGGAGAAGTCAGTTTTCTGTAGAGCTCTTTACCTGAATCTCCTGTCCTGAGACATAGAATGAAGCCCTCACTTTTAAAGGAAAGGGAGGGTTTGAAAAACAGCCCAAATAAAATCTAGACCTCAATCAAAAAGAAAAGAGAGGTCCAGATTCAAGAGGACTCACCGTTTTGCACCCAGTGAAACCTCTGGAGCCAGGTGAATACAATGTGTCTGTGCTGGTAGAGAGCCATGAGTTCAAGAGATAAAGCAAGGTGGTGGTGGTGGTGGTGTGGTGTCATTCTGAGTCCTGCTGACTATGCCTGATACGTCAACCTGAAAGGAGGAGTGAGGCAAAATTAATATAAGTATAGAGTTTATTTGGGTCAAGTTTAAGGACTACAGGATGGGAGCATAGATTCACGTTGCTCTGAATAGATGTTCAGAGTAATAGCGTTATAAATGGGGTTTTAAATGAAAAACAAAGAGGCAGTTCCTAAGTTGCTTACCAAGAGTTTACAATGAGATAGCATAAGGTATTGACTGGCTACAGATTGTTCTCTGTATTACAAATTTCAGGAATGTGGAGATAATGGGTGAGGCTGGTAGTCAGGAAACTACAAGGAAGTAAAAAAAAAAAAAAAAAAACCCAACAAGTCTTTGAACAATTGCCTTGAAGCATGGCCTGGGGAGGAGAGAGTGGGGGGGCTGGTTTAAGTCTCATACTCTTGTCTTTCTGAGCCTGATAAATTTTTCATACTTCACATAGCTCAGACTGTTCAAACTATTTTTCTTTTCTCAATGTTTTCCTGTTATTTGCATGATAGGTGTTAAATAAAGTTTGGCCTTCCTCTGTACATATTTTAAGTTTGGCTTAAGGGTTTCTCCATACATAGTGAACTGTAACCTTACTGGATGTGAAGACTGACTATAACCTACTGTTGTAACAAGTAACTGAATCTCAGCCAATCACAGCAGGTGAGTTTTAGCCAATCACAGGCAGCCAACTGTTTAAACTGTGTTTAAATAAGGCAAACACTGAGCTGTAACCAATTCTGCTGTTTCTGTATTTCACTTCTATTTCCTATACATCACTTTCTGACCACGTGGCAACCCTGGACTCACTCTGAAGCTATTCTGTTCCTGGGGCTGTCCAATTTGCAAATTGTTCTTTGCTCAATTAAACTATGTAAAATGTATTTTGTCTAAAATTTTTCTTTTAACATAGGAAGAGGCAGTTGTTGTTGTTTACCATAATTTAAGAAGAATTTTCCCTTGTGTTTTGCGCCTCTAAGCAGTCTGTTCTATCCCATCACTAAGCAGTGTGTTCTATCGCTATCTAGTTGGTAGCATGGAAGTTGTCTATATTGCTCTGGCTTTTTATAAGAAACAATGTTTACAGTTAGAATACTATCTGAAAAGTTTTCTATGTTGTAAGTTATAGCAATGTGGAATTCTTCATCTCTGATTTTACTATTCGTGAGATTTTGTATCCCACCTGTGAAAATTATAATTTTTATTATAATATGTACTAAAATAATGCTTAAACAAATTGAGGTTTGTTGAGGAAAGATGATTGAGGAATTAATGAGATGTGGCTCATAAGATCATAATTTTATTGTATCACCCAATATTGCTATATTAAAGACAGAAACAGGAGTTTGCAGGGTTTTGCCTGGAAGGAATATGTGAACTCATTGGTTGGCATATCAAGGGCTGCCTCGCCTTGGGAGGGCTCTCAAAGCTCCGGTAGGGATTCATTCCAGGAGGCTTCTCAGTTATCTCAGGTCTGTGAGCCTTCCTGATCTTGAAAGACAAGACAGGTAAACATTTGGCTTACAGGATGGGAGCCGGAGATAATGAGTGCCCTAGGCAAGAAATGCAACCCTGTGGTTATGAACAATTTAGAATGTGGAGATGGGCTTCCTGCTGTCTCCTGACTGTCTGCCTCAAGTCCACAACAACTAGATAGAAGAAATATAGAGCCACTATATCTCTTTGTTACTCCTCTGTTAATTAATAGCTATCTCTTAGAACTTAAAAGTTAGTCCTTGAAAGACTTTGTAGCCGTTCACTTAGATAGAATAGATTAGAAATTGTTAGAAGCCCTTTGAAAAAACTTTTAACCCATAGCAACCTCATTACTGGTTATGTAAATCTATTACCCTGGCAACTGATAATCGATATCTGTGACTATAAAAATCTATGTGAATCCAACCTCGAGGCTGCACTACTGACAGAGGGTGGTATAGACTCCTGAGTACCCCTGCTTTCTTTATATAAACCTATAAAACTTTATCTTCATCTCTGTGAATTATTTTATTTTCATTATTCTCTCTATTTCCTATTAATTTCTTATCCTCTGTGGTGACAACTACCTAAGGGACCTGGTTTCTCATGGGAAGAAGTAGCTGGTCTCCTTGCAGCCTGCCCCTGCATTCTGGTGCCATGAGCAGGGTACTTTTTGGCAAGCCACAGAGGTTCCCTTTCTTAAATTGTGTGATGTTTTATAACTTTTAATAATTTTCATTTAAACATTGCAGAACTGAAAATATTTCAAATAGAATGTTTTTAAATAATTTGTCATTGAAAATGTTTTAAGTAGTTTGTATAGTTTCCATTGTTGGAATCAATAAATTTTTGAATTAATGAAATTTATGTAGAAATAATACAGAAATTTCTAAGATACTTAATAAATATGTACTACCTGGACATATTTCTTTGGGATTCCTAAATTGATATTATACAAAATTATATGAAATTTCTAATTCATCAGATGTTAAATTCATTATCTTTTAAATATTCTATCTGGTGCTCATTGAAATTTATTCCAAATCACTTCTTCAGATCAAACATATTCCCTGAGATCTAGACAAGAGGAAGATTAAGCAAGTAATGGTGAAAAGCCTAATTAGTGTTTTTCACCTTCATCATCAAACATGAGTAGAGAAGTGATCAAAACCTTTTAATGGTCAGAAGTAGGCAAGTTTGGGGGCATTATCTTTCATCTAAAATAACTTTTTCAACATTATTTCTGAAGATCTGTTTGTTGGCCTAGTTTGAAAGAGGTTCAGAATTCTGATATAAAAAGAAATTATGCAATATTTTAAAAACTTTATAGGTGTATTTTTCATATTTGAAATATATTGAAAGACTTCCAAAGTGTGAGAAATTAATTCTACACTTTTTCTAAAAAGAACTAATCTGAAATTAATTGCAGAATTAGCCATGATGAGTACATTTGTAGTTGTTAATTTTTTGTTTTTTATATTAATACTCTTTTTAAATTTTTAAGAATAATTTAATTTCTATCTTCAAATAGCAAAATATGTCTGTTGAAACACAAACTTAAATTAACTTGTAAACCTGAAATTAAATCTGTAAAAATTTAAAGTGAAGGAAATTATAAACAAATTCAAACAGGAATTTTTGAAATATATAGATGATTTAATATCAAAGAATTTTGCATGATATCAATTACTAATATTCATTGATTACTCATTAAAATGCAGGCATTTTATCTTAAATTAATTCATATAATTATTGCAGTATTGGTATTTTCCATATTTATAAATGAGAAAATTCAGGCAAAGTGTGATTATGAGACTGATCCAAGATAAATGGCAAAGGCAGAGTTTAAGCATGCTGTTGATGCTGATGTACAAAGTTCCCGTCATTATGTTATGAGGTGGCTGCCTCATAATGAACTTGATTGCAAAGAAAAGTGAAACACTGTCAATTGCAAGTAGTGAATTGATTCTTATCATTTACTGTACATAAAATTTGTGACTAGTCAAATCTGTGTCTTTGGAGTGAAAACTTTGACCAAGTACCTGATTTTTACTTTTGCATTGATATTTTAAATTTAGATATATGTTTGCTCAATTTCTAGAGAAATTTTCAGCTAAAATAAGAAAAAGTCTTGGCCAGAAATATTACAGTTATATTAAATACACCATTTAACATGCAATAACAAGCTGAATTTGAGAGTAGCTTTTGAAGGTGAAATAACCACTATGATCCTGACCAGAATGTTAAAGAAAAAAAAGACTTATGCTTTATGAAATCTGTAATATGAAGAAACAAACACTTGGGAGTATAAATAATATTAATAATATTAGCTGACAACCTGGATATAAACATCACTATTTCTTGTATCTTAGAACTTAAATCTGGGATTTTCCTAATCCTAACCATTCTTAACCTTGACTGCTTTTTTGGGGAGAGGTGGGTGGAAAGCATGAACACAGTCCCCTACTACCACAAATTATGCAGTCAAGTTTTCCACGTTTGTGGAAATTGCAGGGGTCAGCACATCTGGAGTGCAATGGGTAAGCCTCACAATGGGAAACCAACTTTGTGATCATGATATCACCCCTGCCAGGCAAATATCTCCCAACTGCATTTTGAAATGCTGAAAATTATCTTTAAAAATCCATGTCTTGCTATTGCTCAGATATACTAATTCAGAAATTCTGAGATCTATTTATTTGTGTTTTTCCAAAGTTCCTGTACAGAGCTGAGAAACTTTATTTTAGAAATTCCTATTATGGATAAATGCTCTCCATTCTGACTCTTTCTTAAGTATGTTCTTTCACTCTCATTATAGAATAATTTAGTTGGGCATAAAATTCTTGACAGAAGCCTGTTTTCTTCTAGCTCTTTAAAGATATTTGACTGTATCATGCCTTTTTTCTGCTGTTTTGATTCCTTTGTAGGAAACCCATTTTATCTGTCCAATTGTTTTCATTAAAAAACTTCTTATTGAAGTATTATTACATATACAGAAAGGTATGCACACTACAAGTTTACAGTTCTGTGAATTTCCGCAAATTGAACTGATGTAATTGTAAGGGCCAAGGGAAAACTTCCCCTTCACTCTCTGAAAGTTTGCTGAAAATCAACTGATAAAAGGCAGATTAATAGGAGAAAAGGCAGACAAATGCATTTGATCATAGGTTTCATGTCATTGGGAGCCTTCAGAATGAAAACCAAGAGATACATGGGAAACTCTTTTGCTTAGGTTCAACAAAGTATGGGCAGCTGTGTAGAAATACGATTGGACAAAAATGGTACAATCTAATGCTAACAGACTAAGTGGGGAAACTCAGCAAGGCATGTCTGTTTAGATTATTTTTAGCATGTCAGTGCAACATTCCTTGCTTCTGGGTATGGGGCAGAACCCTGTCTTCCATGAGGGTCTTATGGCCTACAATTAAACAAGGTAGGTCAAATAATTTCTTGATGGCGTTTTTATATAGAAAGGTGGAGGCAAAGTTAGAGTAATATTTTTAGGTTTTATGGCTGGTTTTGGTAGAGTTCTGTTTCTATGGCCTGCCTTAAAGAAGAGGAATTCCAG
This sequence comes from Lepilemur ruficaudatus, assembly GCA_963574885.1. NCBI lineage: Eukaryota > Metazoa > Chordata > Mammalia > Primates > Lepilemuridae > Lepilemur > Lepilemur ruficaudatus. The sequence goes on from CAUYRT010041225.1 coordinate 89,389, forward strand.
TTTCTATGGCCAGCCTTAGGGGAGAATGAGGGGCCAGAGACAAGCAGGGCAGGAAAAGTTCAAAGAAAAACATTTGCTCCTGAGGCCTTCATTTTTGTATCATTTTCTGAACTCCATCATAACCAACCCCCACTCATGAAGAAACAGGGCATAAATGGAACCCACGGAACCACTGCTCTTAGAATCTCTTAGAATTATTAACCACTTTGCTAAAAATGGTAATATTATTCAGTTTTCTAACAAACTATTTACTTTTTGCCTGTTTTTGGATTTGCATTAGTGGAATTACACAATATGTGCTCTTTTGTATTTGGCTTCTTTTGCTTAACATTGTGTTTGTGAGATTTATGGACATCAATTCAGGCTGGTTTGGTCATTCTCACTTCTATATAATATTAGGTTGGTCCAAAAGTAATTGTGGTTTAGGACCCTGAATTTTAAATCATTATAACTAGGCTCAAACACATTTTTATTAATCAAAATAGGAACCATTACAATCAACACATTTTTGCCAACAAGAAATAAGATTTTTTATTCCTGTAGCATAAAAATGCATGCTTTGGGATTTGATGAACTCTTGGAAAGCATTTTCTGTATCCTGCTGGTTGTGGAAGCGTTTTCCCTGCAAAAAGTTGTTGAGATGTTTGAAGAAGTAGTAGTAGTCGGTTGGCAAGAGGTCAGGTGAATACGGCGGATGAGGCAAAATTTTGTATCCCTATTCACTCAACTTTTGAAGCGTTGGTTGTGTGGTTGGTTGGGCATTGTCATGGAGAAGAATTGAGCCCTTTCTGTTGACCAATGCCTGGTGCAGGCATTGCAGTTTTTGATGCATCTCATCGATTTGCTGAGCATACTTCTCAGATGTAATGGTTTCACCAGGATTCAGAAAGCAATAGTGGATCAGACCAGCAGCAGACCACCAAACAGTGACCATGACCTTTTCTTGGTTCAAGTTTTGCTTTGGGAAGTACTTTGGAGCTTCTTCTTGGTCCGACTACTGAGCTGGTCACTCCTGGTTGTCATATGCAGTCCACTTTTCTTCACACATTATAATCTGATATGTCATTCGTACAATAAGAGAAAAGAACACTTTAAAATGATGCTTTTTTTGATTTTTGGTCAATTCATGAGGCAACCACTTATCGAGCTTTTTCACCTTTCCAATTTGCTTCAAATGCCACATAACCATAGAATGGTTGATGATGTTGAGTTCTCTGGCAACTTCTTGTGTAGTTGTAAGAGGATTAGCTTTGATTATGGCTCTGAATTGGTTGTTGTCAACTTCTGATGGCTGGCCATTGCACTCTTCCTATTCAAGGCTCTTGTCTCCTTTGCAAAACTTTTTGAACCACCACTGCAGTATACATTTGTTAGCAGTTCCTGAGCCAAATGCGTTATTGATGTTGCAAGTTGTCTCTGTTGCTTTAAGACCCATTTTGAACTTGAATAAGAAAATCGCTTGAATTTGCTTTTTGTCTAACATCATTTCCATAGTCTAAAATAAATATAAAATAAACAGCAAGTAATAAATCATTAGCAAAAAAACCAAAAAGTGAGACATGCACATTAAAAAGATGTATAACATAACCACATTTATTTAAGAATGTATTCCAATATCAAATGGAAAATTTCAACAATGCTAAAACTGCAATTACTTTTGCACCAACCTAATATTACATTGTATGGCTATATCAAGGAATATTTATTCATTCTTCTTTTAATGACATGTAGATTCACAATGGCAGTTATGAATATTCTAGTACATGTTTTGTTTTTGTTTGGTGACTGTACATACATGATTCTGTTGGGATTAAACCTAGGAGTTGAATTGGCTGTGTTACAGTTTTGGCATATACTGCATTTGTAGGTACTCAAAAACATTTCCTGAGGAAGTTTTACCAGTTTTCATCCTCACCAATGGTTTATATAGCTTCCAGTTACTGAAGTCACCAACACTTGATATTTTTCACCTTTTTTATTGTAGCCATTGTGTTATGGTGAGTCGTACCACATATGGTTTTCATTTGCATTCCCCAATGACTAATAAAGTATGTAGTGCTTATTGGCTGCATAATTATCCTCTTTCATTGTCTTTTCAAGGCTTTTGTCCATTTTATTTTTTATCAGGTTTGTGCCTTTTTCATGATTGTTTTCTGCATATTCTTAAATCATTTAATAAGTATATGAATAGCAATTTATGAGACTGATTTTTCAAATCTTCTAATTTCCTTTATTATTCTTCAGTGAAACTGCCGTGCATTTAGGTAGGTGTTCCAACTGGCATCCTACAGTAGGTGGCATAAAACAATCATTTTATTATGCTTACAGGGATTACATAGGTCAAGAATTCAGAAGAGGGCACAGCAGGGATAGCTCCTCTATGCTCTGAAATATCTAGGGCCTCAGTAGGGGAGACTTTAACAGCTGGGGGCTGCAATCATCAGGGAGCTTCTTCACATACATGGCTGGCACCTTGGCTGTAATGACTGTTAGCTGAGCTCAGCTTGATCAGTTGAGTGGAGCTCCCATGTGGGGTTTCTCTGAGTGGTTTAGGCTTAGGATTCTCAGCATGTGGCTGAGTTCTAAGAGGGAGATTTCTGGAGGGAACTTCCAAAAGCAAACATTTGAAGATAGGAAGAAGCAATGTCTTTTTCTGACCAAGCTGCAGAAATCATGTAGCATCATGTCCTCTACATTCTGTTGGTTACGAACAACTCAAGGCATTCCCAGATTAAAAGGGAAGAGAATTTGATTTCTCTTAAGTGGTAGGGTCACACTGTAGCAAAGCATTTGGGGTACATATTGTTGCAGTTATCTTTCTGAAAATACAGTCTTCTCTAGTGAGAAAAATTTTTTAAATGTGTTCTGTTTAGGATGTGTTGTGCTTTCTAAATAAGGATCATGGTGTTTTGTTTTGTTTTGATCAATTCTAGGAAATTCTCAGTTATTATATTTTTTAGTATAACCTATTCCTCATTTTCCCTTTCTTCTTTTTATTTTTGAAATTCAATGTGCACATTTAGAAACCTCTCAATTTATCATCCATTATTTTTATCACTTCTTATTTTTGGTTTGTTTAAAAATTTTGCTTACAAATTTGAGTTATTTCTCCATCTGCATCCAGTGTCATTAATTATTTCTTTACTCATATCTACTCGAATGTTTAAATTAGCTCTGGATTCTCATCAATAATGATTATATTTTTCAAGTCTAAATAGTACATTTAATTCTACATCAAATACACTTATACTTGTTTGATAATACCTCATTCCCAAATGATGGATGAAAATCTACCTTTCATTTCTTTCAAACATTCATGTATATCTATTTGTATTCTATATCTGAATACCTAACATCTTAATTCTTTGAGCAGAATAATTCTGCTGTGAGTTGTTTCTACTGATTCGTATTCATGGTTGCTTCCATGTGTGTTTGATGTTTTGAATTATGAGACTTATTGGTAGGATGTTATCTGTAAAAATCCTGTGAAGCCTACTCTCCAGAGAAAAGTTACACTTTCAGGTGAATTGATATGCCAATATCTCAATGCAATTTTAGATATTTGCGTAGTTTGGGCTTTCCCATAAAGTTCTCATACTTTAAAATACAAGCTCTAAAGCCACATGTAGTCAGGGCTAAGTTTTCAAGTTTTCATGGGCTGTATTTTCCCCATCCAGAGCCAGTAGAAACAGAAGAGTTCTTGTGATATTCCTTTGTAAATAGGCATATTTTTTATAGTACCTTTGTGATTAACATTTTTATTTTGCATGGGTCTCAATTTTAACCTCACATTTTTGTAGACTGAAGATATCATCTCCAGTTCTTAGAAAAGTAGTTAATCTGTGAGCCCTTTGTTTCTGAGATCAGGAAATACTCCAATACTCCCAAGACAGCTGTAGTTCAATTGCACTTTTCACTCTGTCTTCCAGTATTCTCTCCGTCTTGGGGCCCAGAGAAAAAAATTTTGTTTTCTAACTTATGAGTTCAGCTGTGCTTTTAAAAAAAAAGTTTTTTATTTTCAATCCTGATTTTTTGGTAGTTTGAATCAGGATAATTTTCAAAATATCAAATGTATTTAAAATCAGAAATGGAAATCCCTCTGAGACATGTTTTTCCCAATACTTTGTTATTATAAAATTTATCTATTTTATATATGTACATATTGGCTCAAGGCTGCATGATTTTATAAATGCTGTTCAGGACTCAGTATAACAAGATTTTCTTTGAAATTTTATTTTGTATATGGCCTTTAACTATTAATTTAGGTATTTTTGTGATAACAATCTTAAAAATGTGATGTTTTGAATTTCCTGAGGACTATTAGAATGGACTTCAATATGAATCATTCTGCAGTTAATTATAGGTTATTAAGAATGATGGAATTAGAGTATAATAATCTTCATGGCTCTTAGTAAATGTTTGAAAATCCTAGTGTAGGTGAAACTGCTTTGTTACCATGAGTGTTGGGCTAACCACAGTAGTCTTCAGCAGGACCTATATGTTATTTCTAGTGATGATAGCTTTCATTGCAATACCCTACCCTTGACCCTTTCATTAAATACTTATAAATATTGCCTTGTGAGAAGTCTGCAGATTGGGGTTTATGGGAACCAGGCAGGGCATTTTTTGATGGTGGAGAGACTGGTTCAGGAAATCGTTCACCCTCCCTCTTTAACAAACCCATTGACCTTTCGAACCTGGGGCAGTACAAAGCCTTTTGGTCTGAAATTTCTTAGCAGGAATTTACTAAAATTCATTCTTTCTGGAAAACCTTACTTGATAAAATTAGCAGAAATGCTGAACTTGAATTTTGTATGTGTTTACAGAAGCCATAGAGATATGAATACCTAAAATAAAGCTAGCGGTTTGTTTCTCACATATGTGTGAGGAAATAATCTCATTGGGAGAAAGTTGCCTTTTTCTGTGTACTGCTAGAAGGCAGAATTAGGAAAAATAAGTGAAAATTATGGAGTCTACTTCTCAACAGAAGGATAATTAATATTTTTAATAGCTAAGACTGCTCAAGAATGAGGTGTTCTCTCATATAAGAAAATAAAATTCCTGGCATTTAATACACTTAACAAATTTAATAATAATAGTGGCCTTTTCAGACTTGTAAATAGAATTTTTATATTTAGCTAGGGATAGACCTAATGACAATTCTTTCTAAGAGTCAGGGCCTAACATTATAAAATGTGGTGAATTAGTTCTATATTATTGTATAACAAAATACCATAATATTTGCTGCCTAAAATATTTAATAATACACCTTTATCATTTCACACATAAGCCCCTGGTTTACTCACTTATCAATCACTCCCACACTTCAAAAGATAAACACTGTCTTATCTTTTGAAGCACTGAGGCTCTGGCTTGTGGGTCGGGGACCTGAGCCCAGGGCTCACCAGTAACCCTGAGTGAGCCTAAGCCTCGGCCCTCCCATCTCTAAAATTTCATATTTTATAGGCCCAGCTGCTCTAGGTTAGTGTGTGTGAATGGGTATCATACATATTATTGTGGTTGTAATGTGAATTTCCATAATAACTAACAATGTGTAGCATCTTCTTATGTGCTTTTTGGACATTTGCTTGTCTTTTTTTGTAAAGTGTGTATCTTAAGTTCTTCATCAATTTTGAAATAAGGTTAGAATCACTGTACTTGACATTTACTTGATATGCTTCTACTTGAAGCAAAACGGTATTATGAGCATGATATATATAAATATATGGTTCTATGTATTCATGTTTACTCATATTTGGGAAATGCATTTGAGGGAATTAATAGGTAAGTGTAATGTCTTTTTACTGTATTAATATTGATATTTTATTTCTTTTTTATACTAACATTTAGGAAAACAGAAATGAAAGGTGATACATGATTTTAAAATGACAAAGTAAAAATATTAAATAAGCTAATATAGATATACCTAAATTTTAAATTAAAGGTTTTAATATAGATCTCTCTGTCTCTGTCTCTCTCTCTCTCTCTCTCACTCTTTTTCTCTCTCATTATAAATGGCTTGCTTAGCATAAGATTTATCTTTGGTAGACACAGTACTAGATTTCAGCCCATGTATAAGAATATTTCATCATTTGTAGAGTCCAAAAAGTCAAAAATTTATATTACCTTGTTTTTGTGCCTCAGTTGAACCCTAGATTTCTCAATAAAAAGGTAAAGATGATATTAGTACTTATTACATTGTTTTGTTGTAAGTTAATAGATGTAAAGGGACCTAGCAAATACTGAAAATGTCATTAGTATTGTTATAAATAATATTATGGATATTTATATATTAGTAGATATCTTTATATTAAAAGAAATATAACTAAAAATTTATGGAAATATAACTATGTAGAAAGAGAACTTTAGAAAAGTATCAAGAGCATTTTACTTCAATAATTTATATAATATAAATTCTTTAGAAGTTATATTGAAATTTCTGAAGAACCACTTCCAAATTTTTTATTCGTGACCAAATTGAAGCATTCTTATAACCTAATATACTACTTTCTAATTGCCAGTCTAATGCTGGCTTTAAGAAAACATGGCTATGAATCTCTTTTGGAAATGCAATAAAGCATTTTATAAGCAAAACAATATCTAGTACAAACCCAAAATTATATTTGGCAGATACCACAGCCTCATCCACAAATAGAGCTTTTTAGAAGATCAAAGGTAACAATTGTTATATATTTTATTGCCTGGGTCATATACAAAGATTTTGCAGTTAATTTGAGGTTGTACATACTGATTTAAAAAGGGGAGAATCAGAGCTTAGTTATTTTCTTTTTTCAGAGTCGTGCTTTCTTGTGTATTCTGTTATATAGAAGGGAAGTCTTTTTTTAAATGATGTTATAATTTATGCTCATTTTCATTGCAGATTTAAAAGTAATACTTTTCATAAGTAAGGTCAAAAAAATCTGAGCTCTGTGATATATTTTGGTACAATAGTTTATCTAGTGAATATTCTTAATGTTTTTAAAGGGTAATTTACCTGTCAATCCAATACTACCCTGCCATGCAAATTAGTGCCTATAAAGAAAATATTGAAGTCTAGAAATAGCAGGAGAATTGAAGAAAAGGAGGCAGAATCCAGAAATGATGCCATTGCATTTCCTCATTAAATAGAAACATTTATTCAGTCCAAAGATGCCATTATACATAAATATTTCTGTATTTTTGAAATATTTACTAAAATATTTGTAGCCCATGTATGTTGATTTCAACTATATGATGCAAAATAATACCCAAGTGATTGAATTTAACACAATAACTATTACTTCAGGAACATAACTGAATTTTGTAACGGTTGGTGATTGATAGTCACTTTGATTTGGCCAAGTTTCTAGCTCCAAAATATAAGCACCGATAGAATTGTATCCATTTAATACTTTTTTTTTCAGTTTTGTTTTAAACAAGGTGCTACTCTTTTATACAGTAATATTATAAGTCTATCCCAACTTTATTCCGAAACCAAGTAAGTTTGGTCTAGATACCACACAAGTAGAATATCAGGATAATTAGAAGATATTGGCTTCAGGCTCTATCTGGCAATCAAAAGTACTTTGTTTTTACTCAGCCACAATTACATATACCTTTTAAAACATCTGGTAAAGTAAGATTAGATTAACTAAGGGCATCATTTTATGTGAAAAAGTTTATTTTTCCTCTTGTTGAGAATTCAAATATACCATTAATATTTCAAATTCAAACACATGTGTATCTAAGAAGGAAGAATTCAGTCATGATGTTTTATGTGCCATTACCAGTTGGTGGAGGTCTTAACTGTACATATCATCCATACAAATTGATGAAAAAGTAAATAAATACTAACTTCTAGGTATCCGAAGTCAAAACTATCCAAGTAGTGTCTATTTTTATCTATTCAGACTATATTGCATTTATAGTATATGCAGTCATTCCTTTATATTTTAATACACAGTCCTAAACACTGAATACAACTTTCTTCACTATGTAGTCAATATGAATTCCTCAGTAGCTGCCATTTGACTTGTTAGTTTGGGCAACTACATCTGTGTTTTCACAGGTTAGCACAAAAAGAATACATTACAACCTTAATGCCTCTAAAGGGACCTCCTTTCCCCATTGTATAACACTAACATTTTGGAAGGTTGAGCAGACATTCATCTAGTGTGCAGTCCTGAGCATTTCAGGAATCTACTTGCAGCTAAAACAATTATACAGTACCACAGAGAGATGTGACGATAGAGATAATCGATCTCTCAAGGCTATAATGCATTCTTTGTATGCATGGTTACAAGTAGGGTGCCAGACACACGAACACTGGGGCTAACACACAGGGCACCTGCCATTACAAACACATAAAAGGATGAGGAAATGTTTCAACATGTTCTAGTAAATGTATGGTACAGCTATTTCATCAAATTTAAATGTAATTGCTTTAGCCTTTGTCACACTAATGGCAACACTGTTCCTATTACTGCTGATTCAGAAACATTGCTGTTGTGTCCATTATGGCAATTGTCAATCTAAAATGTAACACTATCTGTGTACTATTATAAGATGGGTATGCAAAGTGTAGTCAGTTAAAAAACACAGGGGAATCTTTTCCTCCATTTTACAGCATATTTGAAGCACTAATAAGCCTTGAAAGTCAATGAAACACATGCAATGTATATTGAGTCAGTAAGGTAGCAAATATTTCAAAGAAAATGACACTCATAGCATTCTTTTGGGAAATATTTATGATTTTTTATTTGTTTTTTACTAACGGATATGGCTTTCTCTCAATGGTCCAGTTTTTCCACTCAAAGCAGGCAACTGACAAATGTAGTGACTTAGGGAAACTTGTAAATAAATTTCTGATATAGCAGTAGTCAACTGTCTATCAATATGAGGATAAGATTGTAGTTCTTCCCTTACTCTTTTCATTCATTTACTTATTAATTAAACCAAGCATGTATGCATTTAATACATATTTATTGAGTACCTATTTTGTGCTCAGTAATATGCTAAATTCTGTGTTTATATTCAATTATATATAGAGCCACCATTTTTCACCCCTTATAAGGTTTTGTAATTAATTGGAAATAGTTGTCAAATACTTTTTGCAAAACATGGAGCAGAGAGATTGACACAAAGATTTCTTTTGCACATGTGTACTGAAATGCAGGCAAACATTTTTTGCTTTGAAAGTAAAGAGTGTTAATAAATCACTGGCTACCAGGAGTATTTAATGCAAAAGATGAATCTCTGTTTTTGCTGCCAGGAATGTTGCCACCTGGCATGGCATTGTGGCATTGTGGTGGGGAGCTATCTTTTTAGTATCTAAAGTAGGATTATCAAATTCCTTATTTACCCATGCCCATTAAGATAATTTTATAAATTTGTTCAGGCAAGAATATTTGAATTTATACCTTTGGCACTTACGCACATTAATAAGATATTGAGAGTTGGCAACAGTATATGATTATCATTTCTGTAACTGTAAGCTTCCTAAATTCTAAATAATTGACTCCCACAAGGGATCTTAAACACAATCCCCTTTATAAGTTTTAAATATCTGCTTTTTTATTGATGTCGGCAAACTTACCTTAAAAATAACAAGTAATATAGAAGGGAATATAACTCTTCTATAAAAAGAAGAGATTATCACCATCCTATCCCATATCATAAAAATGATATTTTTATTATATTTTTATAATAAAGCAGGAAATAACTTTTATAGAAAGCTAATAAAAATGATCAGAAAGAACCAAATTGTAATATGTTAAATTAAAAATTAATGCAAGGGTTCTGTAACAGAAGGGATATCAACATCCATGTGTATACATCCATATATTTTATATCTAATTTCATATTCAATAACCATAAGATGTTATTTTCTGAAATAAAGCTTTTTAAAATTATATTTATATTCTGATCAAATAAAGCATTATTAGGAATAGTAGTATGAGTCTTTGTTTCATTGTCTGTGACTTGGTTTCAGTCTAACTTAGAACATTTTTGGAAGAGCTTCATATCATAAAACATTGTTTTTTAATCATTAATTTAAAATATACTTTGGGTTTATTCTTTATGAAATGCATAGTACTAAATACCTTGAGAACAGTATGAAGGGTGTTTAATCAGAAGTAAAGTATAATTTTAAGGAAATTCAATGTAATATATGAGAACAGACACAAAGTTCTTACCTCTCACCAAATTCTAGATGTCAAATTGTCTTGTTATCTGAATTCTCTTGATTTTAGGTCTTAAAACATTGAAATTTAGCTTTGAAGGATTTTCAATTAGGAAAATTATTTAGAAAGAAACATTCAACGTCATGTTTCTCAAGTCCAGTGTGAAAATGTTATGCAACTTAATGGCTAAAAATTACAATCTTGATAAACAGACTCACCATGGCTTATCTCTCTGGGACTACTCCCTTGCATCTCAGGCATATGGAAATCCTGGTCCTATATCCTGAAAGCATCTTTGTGGGTTAGATGTATTTTCTGAAGACAGCAGATACTTGGCTTGTGTATATTTATCCATTCGGCTACCTTATGTTTCTTTAGTGGGCAGTTCTAGCCATTCACATTTATTGAGAGATTTGATAAGTGGGGAAGATTTCTGTTCATCCTGTTGAGTTGAACTTTGTTGCTTTGTTTTTCCTCTTGAGCCATTGTGGTATCTGGCCTTTGACCTTTAGCTTTTGGATGGTTTTATATTGGTGAGGGTTTATTGTGCTGATCTGTGTGTAACACTGTTTTGAGTACTTTCTGAAGGGCAGGTCTTGTCTTGATGAATTCCTTAAGTCTTTGCTTGTCTGAGAAGGTCTTTATTTCTCCTTTGTATAAGAAACTTAGTTTTGAAGGGTACACGATTCTAGGCTGGACTTTATTCTGTTTGAGAAGAGTGAGAATGGGGCCCCAGTCACTTCTGGCTTGTAAGGTCTCAGTTGAGAAGTCTGCAGTTAGTCTAATGGATTTTCCTTTGTAGGTTACCTGCTTATTTTGCCTAACAGCTTGTAGGAGGGCCTCTTTCATGTTTAGTTTGGCCAGTCTGGTGACTATGTGTCATGGCATCTTCCTGTTTGCAATGAATCTCCCAGGAGTCCTTTGAACTTCTTGTACCTGGATATCTAGATTTTTAGCAAGGCCAGGAAAATTTTCCTTCATTAAATCCTCAGATAGTTTACTCAACCCTTGTGTATTTCTTCTTCACCCTCAGGGATGTGTATAATTCTCATGTGAAGCCTCTTCACATAATCCCACATTTCTTGTAGGCTTTGTCTTTTCTCTTATTTCTCTGCTCTATCTCTGTGACTGACTTGTTTAATTAAAAGTTGTTATCTTCAGTCCCTGAGATTCTTTCTTGTGTTTGATCTTCCCTGTTATCGAGGCTTTTCACTGTTTTATAATTCCTTGAATAAATTCTTCACTTCCAGAAGTTCTGTTTGATTTTTCTTTAATATTTCTTTAGTGATTTTTTCTCCCAAGTCCTGGATTTTCTTGTGGTTTCTTTGTGTTGGGTATCCATTTTCTCTTTCATATCATTTAGTTCTCTTGAAGTCTATGTCCAAAATTATTCTTCTGTCATGTTAGTGTTCTGAATTTTGTTGATATCTATTGCTGGAGAGCTGATGTTCCCCTTTAGGGGTGTCCTTTCAGTTTGATTCTTCATGCTTCCAGAGCTCTTTTGCTGATTCCTTCCCCTCTGGATCAGCTGTTGCTTCTTACCTTTAGATTTTCGTTTGGATAATGACAGGCCCAGTTTAGTCTCTGAGCCAATAGGTGGTGTTTGTGGGTGAGATTTGACCACATCTTGTATGATGAGTCAGTAGATGGAGTGAAAGGGTGTGCAAAATGACCTCCCTGTCAGTAGGTGGTGTTTACTGGGAGGAGCAAACTGCAGTGTTGTTTTTTGGGTCCTGTAACCAGCTCTTGTTCCTCTGGAGAGGTACTCTAGTGCCTCAGGTGGTGGGTGGGACCTTGGGAGTCCCAGGTGTGTCCTTATTCTCCACCTCAGTGGGGGCAGGTGGGAGAGTGAGGCTGGGCAGAGCTGGATTGGCTGAGCCTGCCCTCCAGCTCCACAAATGCTGTTAGCAGGGGTCAAAGGTCTGTTCTCTGCTTCTGGGAAAAGCTGCCAGGGAGGGACTAAAATGGCCCCACACAGCCAAAAAGTCTTCATGTGGAGGTGGGGCTATCTGAGACCCACAGTCTGGAGCAGGCCTCGCTCCTTTCCACCTTCCCCTATTTCACAGTTTCTCCTGGGCCTCTGCCAGCACGCAGGACCTCAAGCCAGTGGATCTCCCCTGGCTGTGATGCTGGTCGGGAGGTTTCCTGCCCAGGATCACAGCCTGGGCTGGGAGCATGGCCCTCCCATGGGAGGAGGGCTGCCCCTCATGCACACTGATCTGCCTCTGAAGGCACACACACCTCAGTAGACTACTTCACAAATATCCCTTCTGTGCCCGTGGGCATTGTGATCCAGATCTGGGTGTATGGGATCTGGTCTGCAGGCCTGTCCCCCAGACCCCAGAGATCAATCTCTAACCCTGTCAGGGAGAAGAATGCTGGTCTCAAGTCACCCATGGGGTGTCCAAGCTGAATCAATGTCTCTCTGCCTCAAGAATTGCCCCACTCTGCTGCAGTAACCAGGTAAGCAGCACCTGGGAGGACTGGTGGGTAGGGAGCTCACAGTCTGAGTACCCCTCAGTCCACTGTAGGGCCCCCAAAGGAAAGGTCCTATTCTCTGTGGATGCCTCCGGGTGGTGGCTAAATTGTCTCTCTGGGCACCCATGGGTAGGGAAGAGGAGGGGAAGAATGAAGCAATATGGCACCTGCCGATCGGCTAGGGTCTGCCTGTGGGGAGGTTCCCGGAGGGAGCTGGGAGCCTGGTGCTCTGTCCGCAAGAGGCTCACTGCTCACTGGTGGCAGCCATCTCTGGGCTGGTGTTGGCAGGTCTCTCCAACTGCTCAGGAGCCCACTAGCAGTCCAACAATTGAGAGAGGGGAAATTTAAGTGCTCTACCTACCCTTGTTGCTGGTTTCCAAGCCTCTCTGGGGCCTTTCTCCTTCCAGTTTTCCTTTGCAACTTCTTCCCATGGAGTCTCCTGTAGTTTCAAGCACCGTTCTTTTCTACCCTTATCCGATCTATGTTTGTTTGCCTGTTTATTTTTTTCACTTTCTTCTAAAATCTATATTTCTTGCAGAGACACTCTGGCCAGCAGCTTTTCTTATTCACCATCTTGACCCACCTCTCTTATATCCGGACTAATGATAATAACTTGTCTGTCTCCACCACTCAACATACGAGATAAGTTTATCTTAAAACTATCTCAATTCTGCCCCACCCTTTCCTGGACAGGGGCAGAAATATTATGAACACTGCCTATACATTATCCTCTCCTATTTGTCTCTTCCACATCCTTGATTTTAGAACCTGATACCTCTTGCTTAGGTAATTATGTCTGCCTGGCTTTTGGTTATTTCACTCAGGTTTAGTCAATACAATTTGTTGAATGATGACCTGGATAGGAGTTTCATTTCTTTCAAGCCTTTGTCCGACTTCCATATATTGCTTATTTTCAAATGGATCTTGCTTGCTTTAAGAACATATTGTGGCTAATAAATTCTGATAAATGCTTATGAAATCACATGAAAGGTATAGCTAATACATTATTGGAGATTAGAAGATGGCGAACTTCCTTCTAGCTGGTAGCTTAATGGAGGAGTTCATACTTGGGTTACTTCTTGAGTGATAGATAGGGCTGAGTCTATATAGTTGGAGAAGTTCTTTGTCTACATAAAAGATTACATATATAATGTATATATATGTTATATATATATATATCACCTCTCATGTCAAACAAGATTGAATCATGCTTTAAATGATAGTTCTGTGGAGCAGGAAAGAAGACATTCTTGATAATAAGTAGATACAAACTGCATAGAGTTTCTCCACACATTTGGGCATATACATAGATCATCAACTTTTATTTTCTAACCAATGTCCAAATGGGTGGACAACCATCAGTCTTATTTGCAACAGATACATTATTGCTTACTCTTGAGGCTCCTTTCCCCCTCTTTGCCCAAACCCTTCTGGGCTGAAGTACAAGGAGCTGGGCAACCTAATCCACTCAGTCTCAAAACTCAGTGCCCACAATGTTTATTTGGAATTTTTGTTAAAAATTCTCCAGCCCTTCCCCAAGAGATCTGATTCAGATGGTGATTCTGATACAGACAGTTTGTAGATCACTTACTCGTGGATACGCTAGACTCTGTTTCTTTTTTCTCCTTTTACTTAATGACCTGCTCTTTATCTGAAAGTAGTGAGGGGCAATTGGGCAAATCACTGAAAACAACAGTTAAATATAAATATTAACATTACCATTAACAACCATAACCACAACCACAAACTTTGCCTTATAACCTTTGTTCAGGGCAACTTGTGCCTAATGTGCTTCATAGTCGACTTAATAAGTCCAGCCAAGTGTAGGACCAAGAATATAAGCTCTTGATTTTTTTTTAACTTGCATCATGTATTACATGAGTGGTGTGTGCTTTTATAAATATTAGTAATTCATTTCTCACTAGAATCATTTTATTCAGGAAAGAAACCAACAATAATAGAGAAATAAATAAGGGATGTATCATCCCTTATCCTCATCTTCACATTTGTTTTTCACTGACAGGGTACTTGTGATAGGTATAGGTGATAGGTGTTTTCCACTGATAGGTACTTGTGATAATTTGGGAAAGCTAAAAATCATTGAAATATATAATTCCTAGATTTAAGATTTTATCGTATTTCTGATCATGAATAGCTTTTTGTAACTAGGAATTATGCTAGAACAAGGATGATAGAGCCTGTTCCTACCAATTCATTACAGCTTATATCAAGAGGAAGCCTGGATCCATATGGCAGAACAAATGATTTTTCTTAAAACCACTATGTAGAGCTGTACCCTGAAATAAAGTGTGTATTACATAAAATGTAATTTTGCAACCATAATGCTTGTCTTATTGTGAGGAAATAAAAAGAAAACATTTTATTCTGGAAACACTGTGACTGCACTATTGTAGTTTAGCTTAGTAGTTTGTAGTTCAGCTAAAAATTTTTATAGGAAATTTCCAAAATATTTTAGCAGTGTTGCAGTCCTCAAGGGAAAAATTAGATGATTATGGAGTTATTTTTAATGCGTTTGTAGTTCATTCCTCAAATACAGTTCTTTATCACTTGTTCTTTAGCAAGTAAACAAGAGACTATGTTTCTGGAAAAGCTTTTAAGGCAATTTCATGACAGTTTCATGATTTTCAATGAATAAAACAACAAGTTTGGCTTTTACATTCTACAAAAAATGTGTTCATTTGTGAATATATCCCATGGCTACCTTTTACTGAAAGGTAAGTTTCTTAAGGATTCAGAGTTGCCTTCTCAGGAAAAGACATTCCAAAGCCCTAGTGCATTGTTTCTATTAAAGAAAACACTTTATTACTGTCTAAAATGGCATCTTAGGATTTATATAGTACTTATAAAAATATATGGATATGGCTTTTGAGCATCAGTTGAATCAGACTCTTCTCTTTTGTCCTTGAGGGGTTTTTTTTACCTTAGTATAGTAGTTGCGATCTGAAAGAATATAGAAAAAAGAAGATAAAGTCCTTTTCCTCACTGCAAGCCACATGTTTCATTATTTCAGCTTTTCAGCCCTTTGTGACATTCTAGAACTGAAATCTTTCTAAACCACGAACTTTTTCATTTTTCTGAAAAATTATTACAACTCAAAAGAAAGCAAGATAAACCTACATCTCAAAACTTATTTTGGAAGTTTACAAAATTAAAAAGTGAACAAATCTTAAGAGGCAAATATTTTCCTTTTTCTAGGAAGCTAAAAATTAAACCGAATAAATGATAATTTTCAGGAAATATTTTTACTAATTTCATTTATTATTGGCACGTTTAAATAATTTATTTCCACTCATATTGCCAGAAATATTATTTATTCAAAATAATGAAATTGTTGAGAAAAAACAATTGCATGAGTCTGTCACCCGATCTGGTAGCTATAGAACTCTGAAATATTTCTGACAGGTAAATCAACATAATAAGGTCTCTGATAAGAGCATATTCAGTTTCTCACTGAAATATCTCTGAATAAAAACAAATAATAAATATAATAACTCTGAAAGTTATAACAACAACAAACTAATGATAAATCTGTTGCTAAAATAGGAAGGGAATGTTCATATAATATAAAACCTACTCTATTACATTGAGAAGTTTGTTTAGTGGTTGGGCTTATCATGCTACGTGAAACACAACAAAAGCCTACTAATCTTAGGAAAATTAAAGATTCTTGGAACCTTACCCTCTGTCTTAGACATTAGGGGTTCAATCAATCAAAATGTCTAGCTATTATCTCTTTATAGCAAAGACATTGCCGTTGGAAGTAAGCAGATCATTCTTGGGCCATTTGAAGAAATTCTCAATACAATCTGCTGGAAGGAGCATTTGGTGAAGATTTCTTAAATAAAGCTCTAAAGGTGAAAAAGAAAAGAAAATATTTTGGTAACTGACATGTTAGATATCATAAATTTTACTCTGTCTCTTTTTAAAATAAAAATAAAAAATGGGGCAGTGTGCAGAAGCAGACACCCATCTTAAACCATGCAAGATAGATGAAATTTCTCTATCACTTCTCGGCACAGGAAATAGAAAGTGTGAATTAACTGTTCCTCCAGCTCTAAACATGAGGAGACATTTGCTTTTGTTTATTTTGTTTTGTTTGTTTTGTTTCTTTATTTTCCCAGCTCCTATGTGGAAATGAGATAACCCAAGGAAAAATCCATGCCTGTTGTCTCTTAGCAAACATTTGATCAAAAAATTTCTGTCCTGGTCAAACAAAGACAACCACCATGGGCATGAAGAAACATTTTCTTGCAGCATCATAAGGGAAGGTAAACTAATATGAAATACTTAAAGTTAAGAAAGAAAGAAGAGAAAAGAAGTTGAAAATAAGCAAAAAGCAAATTACACAGATGACAATACACTGAGATGAAAAGTGAAGCTTTGGGGAAGAGATGCAGAGGGACTGCACCTATGTTAAAATTGGTAACCATGAGAGAGTTAAACAGGAGTAAAAATAATTTAAGAAAATCAAAACAGAAATTCTCTTAGAATATAGATTTAAAAAAGATGTAAAAATGTTGACAATGGACTTGTACAAGAGAAGTCAAATAGCAGAGTTTCAACTAGTTGAATCAAGAAAAGTAGGAAAAATAGCTGAAAGAAACAAATATGTGTCCATCCTTGTCCTAATAGCTTTACACATACCAGTTGCATTCTCACAAAATTCTTTGAAGTATTCATTGATGTCATTATATTTACTTTACAAATTAAGACACAAAAAGAATTCAAAGAGTTTAAGCAATATAAAAATTAATAAATAGTAGAGTGAGGATTGTAACCCACATTCAAGTACAGCCCCTCCTTCAAGAACATTCTTTTGTATTTTTGTATTTAAAAATTTTATATATGAACAAAGGATAGGATGATCTTTGTAAAGACCTGCAAAGCGTACTATAAAATTAGTGCAATGTGAAAAAAATATATATAAAAATATTCTCTTTTAAGTTTTAGAAGTTTTTACTTTTTGTGTATTATTTTTACCCAGGTGCACATGCATGCACACACATATATATGTGTGTGTATACACATGTCTGGACATGTGTACACATATACATGCACATGTGTATGGATATGCATGTGTGTATGTGGGTATGTATGAGAGGGAGAGAAAGCAAAAGAAAGAGAGAGGGATGATATTTACATAAGAAAGTTAGAAAAAAAATTTTTTTTATATATTGCCCTTCATCTACAGCAAGCCCCACTTTTACTCACAGAATGGAGAGTGAACAATAATAAGGAAAATTTTTCTTACCCTATTGTGACATGATTATCTCCCCTCTTATAAAAGCTAAAGAAAACAAATCGAGAATATTTATAAAAAGCTGAATCATCCATCAAACCAGTGAGTCATAGTCCTTATAAAATAGAATTCTTTTTTCCCAGAGGTTTTTTTGACATTATAGGGTGATTGCTGTTTTTATCATTCTATAAAATTAATAAAATGTTTTAGATATTTGGGAACAAAATATATTTACATAGAGAAAAATGGTAGTTTAACAAAGGTTGCTTATCTGAAAATTATTGTTGAAGGACCATATTCAACAATAAAAATAACTGAGATGACAGTTTTATGCTCTGACATCTCAGGAGATTTGGGTTCAAATCTCGACTTTGACATCCTTGGTATAATGTTGGTCATGGAGTTTAATATTTTTAGGCATCAGTTTTCTTTTCTATAAATTTGTGATATTCACTCATCAATGCAACAGTTGTGAAGGTTGTATAAATAAATGTTTGCATTTACTAAAGATACTCTTTGATACTGTATCAGGCATGGATAAAATAAATGCATCCTATGTACCAGATACTGTTTGAAATGATAATACTTACAATAATATTATGAAATAGTTTCTATCATTGTCGTTATTCTGTAGACCATAAAATTGAAAAAGAGAGAAGTAACTTGTCCAACGTCACTTATCTCAAATCTGAATTCATGCTTCCTTACACAACTTTCCCCAGTTGTTTCTTAAAGGGGCAGAAAGTGAGATGTTACACAACTGTAAGGGGCACAAAGGATGTTTCCACATCCTGTTCAGCCTTAACTGACTGAGATCCCGATGGGAAAATGAGTGTCACAGCATAGGACTAGCGTGAACAAGGTGTAAGATTAACGAACAAACAACTCAGAAATCTCTTCTCACAACAACTTGTATTTAAATTTGTCGGGATCATTAATTTGAGAAAATCCTAAATTGACATGAAAAAACTAAATTTGACATGAATTGACTGTAACTGCATTTTTTAGTCTGGAGCTTGAGATTAATATTACCTACTACTATTTTTTGTTATCGAAAGATCAGGAACTTTTATGGCTTTTGTTAAGAGTTTCAGTAGAAAAAGAAAAATGAATATAAAGGAAAATACATCCATTTAGGTAATACTAAACTCTGTTTTGCCTTAATTCTATATATTAACATTAAAAATTACAGATATATTTTCTTCATTTTTTTTCTTTTGCTAGGAAAATATATCATATGAATAATAAACAAATCTGTCATTTCTTTAAGATTTTCTAGGGAATGGGTCCATTTCCATAATATTTCAAAGAGCCAAACCATATATAAATTCTAAAAATCCAATGATATTTCCTCTGTCTAGAACTCACTCACTTTTCTTTCTGACACTGAAAATGTTTTCCTGATTTTTCCTTCATATTCATAGTAACACATTCCTCTTTAAAATATGTGTAAGATTGATATTCTGACCAGCCATACCACAATTCAAACTTTTTGTTAAAGATAATTTTGGTTTGGCTAGAGATATGACTTACTGAATGTAAACTATTTGAGGGCAGAGACCTTGTCTGTCTTTTCCTATAATATCACTACTATCTAGGAAAGTGCCTGGCTCGTATGTGATCAACAAATATTTGTTTGATAGATTTACACTGTGTCATTAAATAAGAAAAAAGAAAGCAGAGGCTAATACATTTGAAAGAAATGTACTTGAAAATCTGACTCATAGTTAATTTTCTTCTACTTGAACTCTAGAGCAGCAGCTGTTTTCATGGAAAGATAATGTGAGACAAATGAATAATTTTAAAATTTCTATTTAAAATTAAAGAAAAACTAAAATATTCATCAGTTATATTTACAATGTTTCAAATTTAAAGTATGGGAAAAATCTAGATTAATAAACCATTGTGTGTGTATTTAAACAATTTACTAATTTAAATAGTGTAAGTTGATTTCTTTCATTGATGATTTGTAGTTTTCAGTGCACAAATCTTTAATTTCCTTGGTTAAATATTTTATCCTTTTTTATACTATTTTAAATAAGATTGTTTCCTTAATCTCTTGTTTGGACAGTTTGTTGTTAGTGTATAGAAACACTACTGATTTTTGTATATTGATTTTGTATCCTGCAATATTACAGAATTCATTTATTAACAGGTTTTGTCTTTTATATATATATAGTTAGGGTTGTCTGCATATCAAATCATGACATCTGCAAACAGAGATAATTTTATTTCTTCCTGTTAAATTTGGATGGCTTTTATTTATTTATTTTTCTTGCCTAATTACTCTGGTTAAAACTTCCAGTACTATGTTAAATGGCAGTGACAAGAGTGGGCATCCTTGCCTTGTTCCTAATCTTAAAGAAAAAGCTTTTAGGTTTTCACCATGAGTATGATATTATCTGTTGGCTTTTCACATATGTCCTATGATGTTGAGGTAGATTCCTTCTTGAGCACTTTTGTGTTTATTGAAATACACGAGTTTACAATTGAGATGGAAGTAACTGCCTTCCTTCTATTTGAGATAAAGTATCAACATGAAGTGGACACATAGACCTTTTGTAGTGTGCTGGTATTTTTTATGTATTCTACTGTGATAGTTTTGCTTTGAGCTGGAAAAAAATGACTTATTAGAATAGTACTAGTTATTTTCAAAGAAAAATCATCAAGTTCACTTGGATTGCTTTGAATTTTACTTTCAGTATTGTATGTTTTAGGTAAATGTATAACTAGCCCAAATCCATTTTCTTTTATTATTTCCATGAATAGAGCAAATACTAGATGTCTATAAGGAAGCCAAGGTTTATTCATAGAGTAAATATTTTGGAGAAAAGTAACGCAGTTCTAAAATTTGTAAGCTTAGAATTACTTTTTCCCAATAAACAGTGATCCCAAACAATGACATCTGGAGTGCAAGTCAAAACATTTGTGGCTAATACTGAAATGATTGATTTGGGGTTCATAAACATTTGATAGCTATTAAATGAAATTGATAGCCTTAAAAGTGGTGAGCTTTCTGAAATAAAAGTGCTAAATATAGTAAAAGGCAGATTTCTGCATTTGATGGGAATAATATGAAATGTCTTTTTAAGTCTCTTTATATAAGTTGTAATGAAAAGTTAACATATTACCCAAGCTTAAATAAGTGAACACAAATTTAATTAATTAAAAACAAAATTATCAAAATTATCATACTTAAGCATAATTTTTAATAATATGTGTGAGAATGTGTGGTAAGTGCTCTATATACATTATTTCATTCAGTTATTACAACAACTGAACAAACTGAGTTTCAAAAGACTTTGGAATTTGCTCAGTTACACTAGGTATAAAGTTTGGAAATGAATTCAAGATTCTCTGATTCCCAAAACCAGCAATAAATCTGTTTCTTATCTTGATTAAACATGAGGGAAGCTTATGTAAATTTTAGAAACAAAACTAAAATCTTTAACTAAAAAAGAACAAAGAAATGTGGAGTTGAGCATACATGTCATCTATTTGTCCTCAAAATATATGAGGCCCAGATCATATTAATACAACGTGTAAACTTGGGTCAATCCCAGAATTTCCTTGAAACTCAACTTCTTCCTCTAGAAAAAAAGGGATATCTGTTATGTACACAAGATTTCTGCTTACAGATCAATGAAATAATTTATGTATTATGTAAATGTAAGGAAATACATTTATTATTGCATAGACCCTAGGAATGAAAGACAAAGGGTTTGTTCTCAGTAAGACATCTAAATGTGTTTACCTTTTTTGGGATGGGAAAAAGTGTACCATTTCATCTCTTCTCTCCTTAACTTACTTCTGCTCCCATTTTAGAAATAAATTTTTATATATAGAGGAGTGATTTTAATGTCACCATAAATGTCTACAGAGGAAGGAAAAAAATAAAAGACCGAAATGGAATGCGATTAATTTTCAAGGGAAAAAAAAAGAACATAAGTGATTTTAATACCATCTATTTCATTATATGTTAACAGCATGTTATTTAACTGTTAAATATGGTACCATGAAGAAGTAGAACAGATATGCTAGTGCTGATAAATAATGGGCTTAGGGCAGAAAAAGTCAATACAAAGTAATAAGCCAATTATATAGTAAAATAAAGCAATATATAACCACTTTCTTGAGTAAATGGTATACTACTGGCAATACACAGTGGGAACAATGGTGTTTAATAATACCCTGAAAGGCAAAAAGAGAGCTGACTATTGCTTTATAATTAAATAATTAAATGGCTAATGTAAGGATTTGGTCAGCAAGCAATCTATTATTGTAACTGGCAACAAACATATGAGATTTGAAAATTATCTATTTTATAAACTCATGCTGTTTATGCAAAGAAAGAAACAAAGAGAGACATAACTTCATTTGGAGAAAAGTGAGGTGATTGGTAAAGGTCTCCAATGCTGTGGAGGAGTACAGGTAAAAATACCAGTCTTCATCAATAGCCCAGGTCATGACTTCTCTGATTCCAAGGGGAAGGTAAGCAAAATGTCGGCCACAATCATAACGCTCTTTAGGGGAGGGCTATCTTATTTTTGGCACAGGAACCTAACACTATGGTTAAAGCACAGGCTCTGGAATCAGAAGAAATTTGAATCCTTATATTGATTGCATGTTTGGTGATTTCAGCTAAGACTTTTTGTTTTCCCTCAGCCATATCTGAGAGAGTAGTATACATATCTACTTTTAAATTGTGTATGTAAAACGTTTGCAAAATACCAATATATGTTAAATTTTAAATACAGGACAGCAGCTATTTTTATTACTGATTTTATTTACATATTTTCTACATTCCTATAATGATTCTACCCTTCAAACCATGCTCCTTGGTGACAAGTATAATACTACATGTTTCATCCATATATTTTAACTAGTGCTTAAAAATATCTGTTGAATAAATGAATGGATGGATGGGTAGATGGAAATTATTTGAAAGCATATTGTAAGACGGAGATCTGTGCAACATTATTTATGTAAAATTTAAGCCAAATTTTTTTTCAGAGCCTTTATCTCTAGTCCAGAACTGCAGAAATGTATTCTCTCTTTACTTAGATCTTTCTTTGTGGCAAAGTAGGTAAGGCTGAAATTCTGTAGACAAGAGGATACCTTCCACGGGATGAAATTGACTCAATATTTGGCTCTTTAGATATACAATATAAATTGTATGAATACTTGTATAAATTGTATTTATACAATTTATATTGGCCAATATATACAATTGGCTCTGTATATATAATATATATACATATTATTTATACAAAGCCTTTGTATATAAAAAATCCTTCCTTTTTATTTTATTTATTTTTTAGACAAGTGTGAAAATGAAGTTTATTGAGGAGAGAAAGATAGGAATATAGGGCAAGAGCAAGGTATAGGTTTACAGAGCATAATACATATGCCATGGGTGATGTCTGGACCCATTGTCGCAGCAGGGCAGGCAAAAGGCACAGAGCGAGCAAGCCTTCCTTTTTAAATACAGCAATCTGTTATTTCAAAGATGTGTCATTACATATTCTGGAGAACTTTTTCCAAGCGGTAAAATATGATTTTATTTGTGTTATATGAGCAGTGTATTTGGAAGAAGGGAAATGAAAACATGTAAATTCATTAAATTCAGATGTTGCTTCTTTCAAACTAACCATTAAATGAAAGAGATTAATAAAATAAAATTTAAATAGCATATAATTTTTATATGTATTTCAGCAGTGAAATTTGATATAAATCACCAACTTTCTTACGGTATTTTCTTTTTGCATTTTATAATCCTCTCTTATGTTCATTTGGATAAATTTAGAAAGCTAATGCCTCATTTTATGTAGCAGAGGTGTAAGATTGAGTAGAAACCTTGCTAATTATCACTTTCCTGATCTACACACCTGATACTTCTTGTGAGCAGTTTTTAGCAAATATTAAAAAGAGGTCTTATATCAAAGGATTATTTTTGTATTTTCACGTTTAAGTACAAATTTGCAAATATATGTGTACATTTAACATTTAAGAAAAAACTTTTAGTATATGTATTACATAATGTCGCTGATTAAGTATAATATTAAGAAATGAACTACTAGGAAATATTTTGTATGATCTTGCTCTATTTTTATACTCCTCTCCACCACAATACATTTTCATATTTATTCCCAAAACTTTCTGCAGGGCTCTCTAGATGGCCATTTCCTAGGAAGATGTCCAACTGTAACCCCAAAGAAACTTGCCACAAGGAGTGCTTCAAGGTAGGTCTGCCTTTCATTTTATCTTTGAAAATAAAATATTTAAACAGAAAGGGTGAGGTAATAGATAGTCATCTGTATATGTGGTTTGCAAAGATTTTCCCTCATTTTGTAAGTTGCTTTTTTATTTTGTTCATTATTTCCTTTGTTGTGGAAAGCATTTTTAGTTTGATATAGTCCCACATGTTTATCTTTGCTTTAGTTGCTGTATTCAAGTAATCATTTCCAAGAACAACATCATGGAGATTTTCACCTAAGTTTTCTTCTAGGAGTTCCATGATTTCAAGTCTTATGTTGAAGTCTTCAATGCATTTTGAGTTGATTTTCATGTATGGTATAAAATAAGGATCCTATTTTATTTTTTTGCATCAGGATATCTACTTTTCCCAACACCATATATTGAAGAGCCTATCCTTTACCAATGTAGATTCTTGAAGACTTTGTTGAAGATTAGTTGACTATATATGGGTGGGTTTTATTTCTGTGCTTTCTATTCTCTTCCACTAGTCTCTATGTCTGCTTTTAGGACAACACTATTCAGTTTTGATTACAATAGCTTTGTAATATGATATGGAATCAGGAAGTGTGTTGCCTCCAGCTTTGTTCTTCCTGCTCAAGATTGATTTAGCTATTTAGTGTCTTTTGTGGTTTTATATGAATTTGAGAATTGTTTTATTCAATTTTTGTGAAAAGTGCCATTGGACTCTTCGTAGGGATTGTATTGAATTTGTAATATTCAATGGACATTCTTCTTGTAATATGGACATTTTGATAATATTGATTCTTCTGATCCATGAACATGAGATGTGCGTCTTCTTCAATTTCTTTCATCAATGTTTTATAATTTTCAGTAAACAGATCTTTCACCTTCTTGGTCAAATTTATTTTTAAGTATTCTATTCTTTTTGATACTATCCTAAGTAGAATTATTTTCTTGATTTCTTTTTCATATAGTTTATTGTTGGCATATAGAAATTGAATTGATTTTTAAATGTTCATTTTGTATCCTGCAAATTTACTGGATTCATTTATTAGTCCTAATAAGATTTTTATGAAGTCTTTTGGGTTACACACACACACACACACACACACACACACATGCACATATACACATACACATACACACACATATATATGATCATCTCATCCACAGAGACTATTCTACTTTTTTCCCAATTTTGATGCTATGAGTGAATAAATCAATTAATTAATTTGCCTATCTACTCTGCTAGGACATCCAATACTATGTTAAATAGAAGTGGCAAGAGTGGGAATCCTTGCCTTGTTCCTTGTCTTAGAAAAAAGGCTTTTGGTTTTCTTACCATGAGTATGATGTTAGTTTTATATATGACCTTTATTATGTAGAATATCATGTTTTAATTAGAAAAAACTTCTTCACACAAACATTATAAAGATATTCAATATAATTATTTTAAAATTGTATATGAAACGGTTTTTCTTTTATTTTTATAAAAAAAAAGCTTCTGCATAGCTAAAGAAACTATCACTAGAGCAAATAGACTATCCACAGAGTGGGAGAGAATATTCGCTCCTTACACCTCTGACAAAGGTCTGATAACAAGAATCTACCTAGAACTCAAAAGTATATAAAGCCTTTTGACTGTGTGTATTAAACTCAGGTACAATGAGGGTATGGCATTTCTGGTATATGAGGCCAGAAATCTCATACTGCTAGGGATCCAACGGCTTCAAAGGACTTGGAGTAGCTACTGCCAAAAATGACTGCGTATCATGAAAGCCCTTCTACTATACAGTATGACCATAGAGGAAGTCCGTGCGAAGTATTTGAAATGCAAATAAAATATTTATAGTCTATTTGAGTTAATGGAGTAGTTCTTAACAGCTTGATGTGTGTGTGGTGTGCGTATGTGTGTGTGTGTACCTGCCTGTGCTCATTTTGACATTATGTAGGTATCAATCCAACTACAATGCAGTAGTTGTGCAATGTATACTAGTCAATTCCATCAGAGAATTTGGACTAGTGACAACTTTGAAGGCCTTGCTTACTACTGATAACAGATATTGTTTATTAAGGATACTGTTTTGTTTCAAATATACATTTGGCTGTTCCATCTTCATTTTCTGCTTGATTGTTTCTGTAGGTTTTCAGGTTAAACTACTTAGAAAATGTTCACAGTTTTAAAATTTCTCCCGCACTGAATGTGTTTTTTTCTTTTATTTTTTTCTTCCTAAATATCTATTTACCATCTTTATTTTGCCAAATAAGATGTTAAGGCTGGCATACTAACATTTACTGAACACATACAATGTTACAAATAACTATACACTAGGTACCTTTTATATACACTATTCAATTCCATCCAGGAGACTGTGAGGCAGGGATGATTATTACCTTCAGTTTTCATGTGAGAGACTGAGGCTTAGGCTTCAAAAAGGTGATTGGACAGTCTCCATTGCTAATAGTAAATTCATTTCTATTCTTGTTTTATATTTTTTTTAAAAAATATGTTCTTTTCCTTCCTTCTTACACCAGATGCTTTTCTTATCCTTAAAAGCCATGATATTCTTGAAGGCATTATTAAAGGAAACAGAAAAAAAATATCTTCTCCTGCAGGCTCCCAAATCAGAAGAGTCTCCTCATTAGGGACAGATTTAAGAACGGCCCCAACCAAAGACCAAGGAATGGATGAAATGTCCTCTTTGACAGACTGACAGTTTCAATTTCTAGACCACTGAACCACCTGCATTCTTAGCGCTCTGGCTTGCTCACTCTCTCACTTAGCACTAAGTATTTGCTGAGCTTGTTTACTAAATTATTCTGTAGATACAAAGGAGAGGATGTAAAAGCAGGGACAGAACTGCTCTCCTCAGCTGTAAATGAGCCTACTGATGCTAAACTCACACAGTGGTTGTAAGATCTAAATTAGAAAACATCTGTCAAGTTCATGAGTACTATAAGTAGACGAACAAAATAGGAAGGTCACTCATGTCAATGAGGCAACAGTTGATTCATCTGAAGTGATCTATCTAAAGGCTTCATCTTAACACACATATATATATTTTTAATTTTAAAAATGTTTCTATATTTTGTAAACAAATCCATGTTCTGGCTGACTTCTTAAGATGAACGTTGAAAATATTACCTTCAAAATAAAGTGAAAGCAGATTTCATTCAGCTAGGCAGTTACATGAAAAATTAAGAGAGAAATGGATACAATATGTTCTTATATTATAATAAATTTATTTTATACATTCATTTTGGAAAGTAATACAGTATTGAGTCTATTAAATCTAATGATCTCTGATTTGTTTGATAAATCTGGTAATTTTTTAGAGTAAACATGTAGTCCAAATTAATCTCTGTCGCCCCTATACCTTGTAAACTGATTATAGAATTATAGTTACTATTATTTTCATTAATAGAGTATTTACTATGCCCCAGGTATTCTTCTAAGAACTCTCTGTTTATTATTTCATTTAATCTTCAAAACAACTTGTTAAGACATGAATGATTATCCTCACTGTCCACCTGACAAGAAAGAGGTTTAGACAAAGGTAAGTTAGCCAAAAGTCTCTCTACTAGTAAGTAACAAATAGACCTAAACCTTATTCTATTAGATTCCAAAATCCATGAATTACTACTAGACTATACTATCTTAGGCTCAATTAGAACTGATGAGTGGGCCCACCCTTGGAACGGTCCATCGTTTATAGCCACTAGGTAAGTAGCAAGTCTCTCACTTGTCAAGAAGGTCTTTCTTTATATCTGTAAATTGAAGTAGAGAGGTTTAGTAAAGATCAAATAAAATGATAACTTCTTCCCAGACATCTGTGGAGTCAATAAAGAGATAAGAAATCCTCAATCAATGGTAGATGAGTAAAATGTAGCCCATATATAGCTGTGGGAAGTATGTGGCCCATGAAAGGATATGTGGACAAAAGGAATACGTGGTCTGAGGAAGATATGTGGCCCAAGGGATACGAGGCCCAAGTACCATCAGCCAATCTCCCGTCCCATATCCATGGCCAACATTATATTGTGATCATATTTTTTCTACTGAATTTTTTTCTACTGAATCTGGATTTACCCTCAAAATTCTTCAAAGCATAGTATCCTAAGTAAGAATTACTGATAGTTTACTTAGATATTAAGTATAAGACTACCAAATACTGGATTGACTCTTTTTTCAGAGTTAGCATGTGAGATGAAACTATCTGCTCATCCCTGAGAAAAAATTGAAAGTTATGTTAAGCAAGGTACATGTTTCTAAGCTACAATGTTCTAAGTTACAAAGTGCTAAGGAAACCAGTACTTAATTTATAATTTATAGAGATAGGACTGAAACAACCTTTTCTAAAGGAGAAAGTGAATTTGATTTTGTCTTTTAAGCAACACTTGTTCTTAAATCCTTGTTATCTTGCACAAAACATATGAATATTTTTTGTTTGGTCACTTTGGTCTCTCTTTAGGCTTTTGTCCTTTTTGGACATTGAAAAACCACTCATCACCAATAAATACATGCCCTTAGTTTTGCACAGTGATTTATAGGATTCAAAGGCTATCTTCCTGGATTAAACAGCTCTGTAGATGATTTTGGATGTATAGTCCATGAATATTCCAAAACTATTCCAAAACTACATTTAAATATCTAAAGAGAGGATTTATAGTTTACCAAAGAGCCATATAATAATTTTGGCTCAATCCCTCATCACACCCCACAATATTTACTGATTAGATATTGAATACTGGGTACAATATTGAAATCTAGGTACAGAGATGATTACAAAATAGTCACAAGTCTAATGGAGTTGACAGATGTCCAACTTTTTACTCTGCAGGCACTTGCTCCCCTCTAGCCGTCCATTGTTGTGCTCCATGAAGTTAGAGTTTCCTGGAGCCATGGGGAGTCACTAGCCCAGCTCTGTAGCCATGCCAGCAGAAACATTCTACTGAGATCTGCTCTGTTGAATCTCTGTTTAGAACACGCAGCCCTAGCTGCTCCTCCTGGGAGATAGGAAAACAGCTTTCATCTCTTCCAGATGAACTGCAGAACAGGAAAACAAAGCACTAGGTAATTTCTCAATAGGCCACATTACTATATAAAATTCTCAATAAATCACAATGCTACATTTATAAAGATCACAGTTTGGAACAAGAAGAGATTTGAGGCAAAGAGCCCAGTAAAGAGGCTACTGTAGTAATCCAGGGGAAAGATTATGATGGCTTGAAATAGGGGAGTGTCACTGGGAACAGAGAGAAATAGAAAGATTTTGAGGGCTATTTCTGAAGGTAGAACTGAGAGGAGTTGTAAGAAATTAGGCTCAAGATGTAGTCCTGAAAGTGATCATAAAGGACTTTGTATATGACAATAAAGGGCTCAAACTTTATCTTGGAGGATAGAAGTTGCAATCTGGTAGTCAACAATCCCATCGACCAGCAGACCTATTTGGTTTCCCCTATCCCAGAGGATTAAGAAAATGAATTACTTGCCAAAATTTAACTGGAGCTAGGTGATTGGTGATTTCCTCCTTTAGATAGGCCGCCCACTCTCCAGTTTGCCATGATCTCCACCTGGGGCCAGCCCTTCTCATTTCTATTGCCTACCTAGCCCATATAGACAATTAATATTGTTCCTCTTGCTATAAGTACTAAATAGATCCTTGAAATGTCTAAACCAGGGAATGGCAGGAACATTTTTTACAAATAGAGCACACAGATATCATAAGTGTAAATTGGAGAGAGACGAGCTCAGAGATAGGAAGAACACTTAGTAGAATGTGGCAGTATTAAATCCCAGAGAAGAGGACTGAACATTGAGTAATCCAGAAGGAATGGAGAGGGCAACTTCCATAAGTTTTTAAGAAGCCAAGTAAACAGGGCTTTGTGATTGATTGAGGATGTGGAGGATGGGTTGAAGCAGTCAAGATGACTGACTCTCAGGTTTCTGCCTGTGAGTATCTGAATTTGGGTTAAAAATACAAAAGAAGCAGCTGGTTGAAAAATACAAATTCCTATACTGAATTCAATTCATTAGGTATTTTCTGAGGAAAAATTAGAGCTGCTCAGTGAGTCATGCAGTATATGGACAACTAACCCAAAATGCTACTTGTCACAATAGAAAATCAATTTCAGATGACAAAAACTCGTTTTAGGTACAATTGGATACATAATCAACCCCTTCTCCTTTGAGGCCACAGAACCGGCCATACTGTGGCCAATATAAATATATATATTATTTTCAAAAGCAAAGTAAATGAGAACAAGATGAATAAGGATATAACGAGAATAAAAATCCATTCAGTTATTCCCATTATTTATTGTTCACTAAAGAAGCTCCATACATATACTGTGCCTGTAGACATTAAAAGATTACTACTTAGTTGATACATAAACTTAATTCCATTTGCTTCTATGTTAGCTAAGGCTGCCAGTTGTAATGAATGTTTCCTCTGGTGGAAGATGAGAGATTAAGGCAAATGAAATTACCATTAAGTCATTTTTTTCTTTCCACACATACAATAATATTAGGGCAGGTTCACAATGATTACAGAAGTGTAAATATTTACCAATATTGAGATTTAAAAGTCATCAAATGATATGTAAATACAGAACCTTCAAGTCTTTATGAAAGGAAGATGAATCCTGATTTTCATTTTCATCATTATTTAATATCAATTGTAAAGGCACTATCAAGGGGGAAAAGCCTATCTAAAATTGGACGATTTTGCAAAGCTGACTTAAAATAAAATACCCCCTTCATCATGACCTAGTTTTTTATCTGTTTTGCTTCTCAGAGAAGGAGATGAATGGAAGTAGAATTGAAAGAAATTAAACATATGAAGACAACTTGTAGGCAAGTTGCAGACATCAACCCTTGATCATTTATATTAAAAACTAACACTTATCAAATTATTTTTCCAAGTCAAATAAACAATCATAAAGATGCATTGCTAATTTGTCAAGGACACTTCAGACTGAATGAATACATAGCATGAATTCATACATAGCATGAATTGAGAATCTTATTATGGGAAATTTGCAACTGATGTCTCCAAATCAAATTTGCCTCTTTTCTGTTAGAAATGATGTATTTTTATCTAATAGTTCTTTTTCCATATTGTCCATGTCTAGATGCTATTCTGACATTTATATATCATGCTGCATGTCAACAGTTTACATTCCCAGAAACCTAGCCCTAAATATCACCACCATGATCAATGTGATTATATTAATTATATTGCCATTAGACTCCATGGCATCAGACTGAGGTGATGCAATTATGACTTCCAAGCAACGACTTTTATAGTTTCCTTCTTCCTATGTAGTCTACATCAAAACAATGTGTTCGAGTAAAGATAGTAAAATTATACCTTTCTACTAACTCTTGTCCCTGACCCTAATGTAACATAGGGTTGTTTTAGCTCCAAGTGAAGTTATATTTCTCCTGAATGTGTTATATCATTGTATTATTTTCATCTGAAGTCAAACTGTCAACATTTCCATCTTACCCACTTGTATGTGCTTGGAGCTCTCATACTTTCCCTCAGTTCTCTTCACTGGAATGTCATCAGATGGTCCCACTTTAGCTGTAATTTCACCTTGGCAGGGCCACGAACAATTCTGCTAAAATTCTTGGAAGAACTACTATAGGGGACTGATATCCTCATAATTTTCCTGAATTCCAGATCTAACCCCAATCACAAACAAAAAGAAAAATCAGTACATGAAGCTATTTAAACACAAATATACTTGAAAGACTTGTGAGCTTTTTTCTATTGTATTCTATACCACCCATGAAGCCATCACCAAAGTCTAAAAAAATGTGATTTGAGACATTGTGAGAAAACATTCTCTTGATCTGAAATAAATATATTTATCTTCTTGCAAGATGAGGGGAGTCTGCTACATGTCATTTAAACATCTGTGGACTTCAGTGATTTTTCTCGGACCATTTGTCCCTTGTTTTTAATTTATGAAGAACATTCCAAGGAGCTTTTCTCTATAAAGAGAAAAGTTATATATGGCTGGAATCATGAATGCCTTTTTTTCATAGTGTCCCATTTACTGAGGACAACAGATGGATACTCTAAGCCATTAATAAATGCAGACGAAAGATGATATGCTGGCTGGGTGGCTAGCTGGGTGGCTGGAGCATTAGCAGAGTTTTCTCAAGATGAAACAATGACTTCAGTGAAGATGAATGCTCCCCGGTTGTTTAAATAGATGGGTCGACATTTGTTTTACTAGGTAGTAAACACATGCAGTGTTAACTGGCAGTATATAAGCATTCAATAAAATCATATAAATATATTATTATACTCTGATTTGAACATTGGACAGTTTATTGTCATTCTCAATAGAGGGCTTTGGAGGCAGAACATTCAATTATTTTGTAATTCCATTTAAAAGGGTATAGAATTTTAATAATCCACTCATGAATTGACAGGCACTTAGGTTGTTTCCAGATCCTTACAATTGTGAATTGTGCTGCCTTAAACATTCTGGTGCATATGTCTGTATTATAGAATATCTTTTGCTCTTTGGGATAGATGCCTAATAGTGCTATTGCTGGGTCAAATAGTAGTTCTACTTCTTTTTCCTACCTGGAGCTCTAGGCAGAGACAAGCTTACTTTTTGCCTTGCCTTAAATGAAGATTTTTCTAGTATAAGTAGTTTCTCTAGTCTTCATTGAAGGGCACTGCTTCCCAGATCTCAGCTTATGCAGGTTTTTTAGCAATAGTGCTTTACCATTCCTGGTCCAAAACTTCATTTTCTGTTTTACTGTGAATATTAAATTACAAGTTCCCATTTCCTAAGCCTGTTTTGGCTTTAATTTCTCTATTTCTCACACCTAATAATTCCATTTCTTTTAAGCTCAGTTGTGTATTTTCATTATTGTTTGTTTACTTTATATTTATCTGTAATGAGAGTGGGTCATTTTAAATTAATTTTCCATTTGCTGGGACCCAGATTCATTTTATGTAATGGTTATAATATTCCTGGAACGTAATTATTAAGCTTAACTTTCAGTTAAGAAAACTGTTGTTTTAGAGATATTCACTGACTCAATCCAAACTGTACAGCTTGTAGTGTGTAAAATATGAATTTGAATTCATTTTGGGTTTAAAGCACCACTCTTTTCAATAGAACAAGAAACAATGTTCAATTTCTGATTAGCTTTTTTTTCTCTGAGTATGTGCTTCGACTGTCAATGATTCAGATAATAGCCAGATTCTCTAGGAGGGGATTTTTTGAACCTTTGTAACAAACTAGTGATGGTGAATTGTTCTTAATTTTGACTAGACTTCAGTTTCCCTGGATTTTGCTGTTCATAATAAACATGATGAAATTCTTGTCATTTTTGAAGTAACAGTCACATGGCTGTCACTGTATAGTTTCCTACTCTGTATACTTCCAGTGTTTTACTTATTCTTGGGTGACAGCATTGCCCAGAATTTTTACTGTTTTGTAGGTTTTTATTTACCTGACTGTGCTTGTCTCTCAAAGCAGAGTAAAGCTTCTTGAAGGTAAGAACTTGTCTGACTATCATGTTAATAATGGTTTTTATTCTCCAAACACCTAGAAAAAAACTTTTGTTGTGTTTGCCATCCAGTGGTAGGAATGTTGGCTGCAGACTGAACACAGCTGAAATTACTCTTCCTGGATGGGAGTAATTTCTCCCAAGATTACTCCCCGAACCTGGGAAAATACACATCCAAGAACTGACTGATTTGAGGGTACAAAGGTCCAGCTCCTATGCCTCTATTGGGACATCTCTGAAGGCTATGCTAGAATCAGGGAACCCGTGAGATGGGCTGAAGACTCTGTTATACTTGCACCCCAATTCAATTGTTCCCTCTGCCCAGTCATGATGCTGTCAGTAACAGACCCTAATAATCCTTTTATACTTTATTCTCAAAGTCTTAGAACCTGAATCCCAGGATAACCGACCTAAGACAGCCTTATTTAGAGAAGATATTGAATTAAATGTTTAACTTGAATCGGATCAATTTGACTGATGCTGGACTGTAAGGATCATGGAAAGAAATATAGATTAATGATCTATAAATCTAGGCACCTATTTTTCACTAGGAAGACTATTTAATTTGGCTCCTTCATGTTTCTACCATGATACTGAATTGCTTGCAACATGTTTCATATAGGATATTTATTTATTTATTTTTCTGGTAAATCTTTTTTATTTTTTTATTTTAGAATATTACAGGGGTACAAATGCTTTGGTTACATAAATTGCCTTTGCATCACCCAAGTCAGAGCTATAAGCATGTCCATCCTCCAGACAGCATGCATCAATATTTAAAATTATTATTATTAAAATGTTACCATGAATTATTGATGCATACTCATTTATCTCATTTATTCTCCATAATAACCTCAGGGGTTCCATAGTTTATATCTGGAGAACTGGGCATCAGCCATGCCTGAGGCCCAGAACACATAGATAGATTGTTGTTACTCCCTATTGATAAGTAAACGTGAGCTATTCTGCTATCTTCCAGTGTTTTATTCTCCTGCAATTTAAATTTTTATATATACATTTTGAATTTAATTCTAAATTGTAATTTTTTAAGTAGAGGGAAGTTTCTTTCTGCTGTCATATCCTCCTTGTGACTAATAAAGTACTCTGCATGAGATGATGCACAAAAACCTTTTTATTAATTGAGTTCTTGATAGATCATCCCATAAAAGTATTAATCAAAAAAGTATTCAATCTAAAAATGATGATGACCTCAATTTAATGATATTATAAATAACTTTTTTATGATTCGAGTTATTGGGCCCTTTTCTCTAGGACAGCTATTCAGAGTAGACTAAACTGACTTTAAATATTCATCGAAGTTCTTTTTCCTCTACAAAAGTATTTGTCAAAATTTAGAGTTGGTTGTGTATGTGTTGTATGTGTGTGTGAGTGTGCATGTAGGACATAGAATATGCCTACAGGAGCTGGGTGAGTATGTTTTTAATTACTCATGAAGATAAGTTCCCTATGTCATGAAAGAGATATGTTTGATAACAGACTCATATATATTTGGAGAACATAGCTTTGACAATATGCTATGAGCTATTATTTATCATTCATACTATTTATACTATAGAAAGACTATTACAACACTGCAAGTCTAATGTTTTGACCAAAGAATGTAACATGAAGTCAGACTATAAGAGCAAAGGAAACAAAAATCAATACTGCTACAGGAGAGTTCCAACCTAAGTAATTCCAGCAAATTCTCTGTTCAATCAATGCCTTGTAGCAGGAAAGTTTGTGGTGATTTCATTCATTCATTGGGCTTATCTATTTGAGGGATACCAGGAAGCACCAGACATATTTCAATCTTCTTGAGATAAGGGAAACAACTAAACAATTAACAGATATACATGAATAAATGCTATTGATCAGGTCATAAGTGATAGTTCTATATATCCTTCTTAAACCCTAGTTCAGAAATAGCATGGTCACAGAGGGAAGTGATTGGAAATATTTTATGGAATTTAAAAAGTATTTAATAATGTTAGAATAGTTTTAGATTTACAGAAATGTTGTAAGACTATTTCAGAGAGTTCTCATATACCCCACAGCCAGTTTCATAGATAAAATTATCAATAAATGTTGGAAAATGGAGTGATTTTGCATAAGGTACAAGGGAAGAAGAAAGATACTTACAGCATTGGCAATGCTGAGAGAAGACTCTAGCATAAATTAGATCTTCAATAAATTTTTCTGGTGTAAACAAATGCAATGCAGATTGTGCTGAAATATTATGGGGCCTTCAATGCCCAAGTGGAGTAAGATGTTTGTAACCAATCCTGTAGGCAATAGGAAACTATCATTTTAAGGATAATTCTATACTTACTTAGAAAGAAATATAAAACTTAAAAATTTATAATGAATGACATCACTTATATTAATCTTGGGAAAAACAATAATGACAATGACAACATAGAAAGCCCGGAAACTGATTTCACGTCCTAAACCTCAAGACACGAAAAGTTTTACTTCTCTCTTTCACGAATCAATGTCATCAAATGTGTAATCAAAGTTGTCAAACCCACTTAAACTCAAAGAGGGATGGAATGTAATTTGAATTTATTTTCCAATAGTCTGCATAGTTTGGATTAAGAACCCATAATATTTCCTCTAATTTGTTTTCGGTCATTAACAAAGTGGCCATTTGGAATTTGCCTTGGCCTTCCTAAGGCAAAAGAGGTAGTATTCTACACGGTGCAGTTTTAGCATCATTTGGATGACTTCCTGGCCATCAGATTTCCTCCCAACCAGTGTATGAAGCTACAACAAGGGTGTATTTTTCATTTGGGTTGAGTATTGCTCTTAGCTCACAGTAAAACTCTGGCATAAAAAATGAAAAGAAGAGGCAGGAAGCTGTCAAGACTGAATAAAGACAAGTTGTGATATTGTGACTTAACATTGCTAAGCATCACTTTCTTCATGTGTAAATGAGATGGTGAGAGAATTCAGTGAAATCACATATTTAAAGAACCAAACATACTATGCCACTTACCTCCTACTAGATTACTTCCTTTCCTTTGTCCTCAGTCTCCCCTCCACACTGGTTTTCATAAGTGGACCTTTACTTCTCAGAAGGGAATACATTTTTTGTAAAGAAACTTATACCTGTCCATATTTTAGGGACTAAGCTAATTAGAGTGTAGAAAACTCTTTGTGGGAGCCTGTTGAGAGGGGGCTAATTAGGTTCTACATCAGGTCAAGCTAAACATACAAAAAGAGGAAGCAGAAACCCTGCGTCTAAGAGCTGGATTATATTAGGTTCCCCTCTGCTGAGAAAAGAATGAGAATGGCTAGCTGCCAGAACTATTTTCTTTCATGGTTCCCAAGAAAGATGTACACAAAGAAGACAAGGCCAGGCAAATCCTACACCATTTGTTACTATAAGGCTTGCCCGCACCTCCCCACGTAGGCTCCTGGTGAGAGATGCTAGGCCAAGTGGAACTTGCAAGAATCCTTCTAATGAGACTAAGGGCCTTCCTTTCCCATGAGAGTCGGCCTGGTTTCTGATGGCAATGGGTTTCTGCATGTTCCAAGAGTTTAAACAGGATTAATGCCAGAACAAAGAAGGTCAGGCAGCCTCTGTGGCTTCAAACCCATGCAATCAAACAACTCTACAGGACAAAAGGTGAGATCTTTAATAAGCAAAGTGAAAAAGAGAAACCTTCCACCAAACACCTCATCGCTAGCACTATGACCAAAACCTAGTCCACCAGTGCTCTGCCTCTGTCCATACAGACTTCAAATCAGTTTCTCCCACTTTCCCTCCCCCTACTGCTAGCATCCCAATCAGTGCTTATGTTTACAGGCTCTTTTGACTTCCATGTTCAATCACGAATAATTTTCACAACCCTTTTCAATCTGACTCTTGCTTTCTATTCTCATAGCAATCATGGTAGTCTGGCATTCGATGTAAAGGTTTCCTATTCCCACAAGTTCAAAGTTATCCCTAGAGCTTAGAATAGTGCCTTACATGCAGTTTGTTTCCAAGTCATATTTGTTGCATGATTGAGTTATTGGAAATCCCTCTCCCCTTTCTAATCAAGGTTGCTTGAGTCAAGGTTGTCTGAGTAATACACTAAAAATGTAGCTTTGATTCTCCAAATTTAAGAATATCTTAATTCTCATTTTATTTCCTCTTTTAAATCACATTTTAAATCTAAATTTAACCACCTTTCCCAAGTTATCCTATTAATACCACTAAGTTGACCAGGCCTAAATTCTTCCTCTCTTGTACTCTTCTTTCTAGAGTTCCTGTCTTCTATCTTCTTCTGCATCAAGGTGTTCCTGTGAAAATTATTTTCATACATTTGAAACATGCGTCTGTACTAAATACAAATAATTCAAGGAAAATGTTATGTTTTCCTTCTTCTTAACATATAGCGTAGTGCTATATGTTAACACACATATGTGTGTGTGTATATATATGTATTCTTCTTAACATATAGCATGGTGCCTTATACACTTATTAGCCACATAGTAAATATCTATTCATTTGATCAATACTGATTTCAAAGATCTCACTAAAAATCTTGGCACACACAGAACACTTAAAGATAAATGAAGACACTGTAGAATACAGATTTTTAGTAATTTACATGGGTTGACAAAAAGGAGACACATCAATATAGATTGAAGTCACAGAATGTGTTTTCTGGAAGAGGTAGTTCTTGTCATGACCCTTGAAGATAACACTCTTCTTTTGATAAGTAATAAGGGAATTAATATGGTAGTATTACTGTGTACTTCATAAATGAGTATGTTCATGGAGGATAGGAAGATTCAGAATCAAGATGATCCACAGGCATTTTAGAGAGTACAGGAGGAAATGAAGGGGAGAAGTCAGCACTGCAGAAAGATCTAGGTAGAGGGACCTCCAGATGCTCACAGAGAAAGTAGCCTGGACAGGGATTTGAGGCTATGCCATCTCCATCAAGTTACATCATCACCTGGGCTTTACTTGTCTCATCTGAGCAACAAATTTGTTTAACTGCATGGTCGGTTGGTCTTTTTCAGCTGTAAGAGAGTTGGAATTTCCTGATTCCGACAGGCAAATAGAGAGCTTAAGAGAAAACCACGCTAGGTTTTTTCTACAAGGGCCAATTAGAGACAAATCCTTTGAGTCGTAGAAAGGCTTTCACCCCTTCTGAAGTACTCTGAACATTTCCACACTCTTGAGACTCTTGATGTATACAGTATGGAAGTGAGTGAAGGTTTAAACTTTTATTTGCTGTTAACACATACTGCCTAAGAAATAAAATGATCCCTAAGTATGATTTCTGTGTATAAACTCCTTGTAGCTATTATTGAGCTCGCAATAGGTTCTCCAAACTTCTATTAAAATATCAATAGTATTTTTCAGAGCTTAAATTGAGCGGTGATTTTATTTCAGGCTGATCCTATAAACCACTTTTCTTCGAAGATTCTCTTGTTGTTGCTAAAAATGAAAGCCATTCAAACGAGCAGTGATTGAAACAGTGAGAAAGAAGGAGAAAAAATCAATACTGCATTTTCCAGGGCACTATCTTTGCTTTTGAAAAGAGACCATTAATAACGTGCTTATGGGAGAGGCAGCCAGTTGCTCAAAGTGCATTCAAGGGTGAGCTGAATGGATACATTTCTGGGAAGCCTCTCGAGAGAGAGATTGCTGAGAAGTCAAAGCTCACTGGTGGAATCTGCACCAAACTGACTCAAGGCACTCTCAGGATCTGGAGCTAAATGGACTGCTTTGTAGCCCAGGAAGTGCTCCCTCCTAAATCTCATCTGAGTGTCAGAG
Organism: Lepilemur ruficaudatus; assembly: GCA_963574885.1. Taxonomy (NCBI): domain Eukaryota; kingdom Metazoa; phylum Chordata; class Mammalia; order Primates; family Lepilemuridae; genus Lepilemur; species Lepilemur ruficaudatus. Next base: position 128,832 of record CAUYRT010041225.1, read on the forward strand.
GAGACAGGGATAAGAGTGACATACAGCAAAGAGGGAGGAATAACCATCAGTTCCCAGTGATTCATGGGTCTGTTGTGTTTCCCGGTCTGGTCCATTAAATCAAAACCAATCTCAGCAGAGAACACGGCCTTTAATGATGGGGTGACTGTGATCACCTCATCTACATTTAACTTCCATCTCTCTGCAGTGTTCCCCCTCTGCTACATGTTGTTTATCAGGCACAAGAATGGAAAAGTTCTAGGTTACTCTTGAAATCAAAGAGATTTTAAAGTAAAATATGTTTTGTAATTGATAATTGATATCTCCCGTCAAGTGAAGGAATTTGAGAAAAGCTATGTTTTAAGAAATATTTTGGCTTATTAAGGAGCAGGAAGTATTCCAATACTTGCAAGAAGATGATAAATAAGAATGGTAAAAAAAGAAAGATTTTGAGAAGGTAGAGAGGGAGCAAAGCCAAGGTCAAGAAGGATGAAAACTCACCAAAAGGAGAAGAATGACTGGTATGAATTTATAGTCACAGGAAGGATAACGGGATGGAACAGAATGCAGTGTCCTATGCACTACAGAGTGACAGAGTGGATTGAAAGATGCCAAAGGATGCCAGAGTCACCGTTTCTGACACAGAAGGTATATAGCAGGTGTAGTCATTTTCTCCTGAGATTTAGGAATGTTTCTGACACACAGAACTGAGAGGTGAGTGCACTGTCTTCCTGCAGCACAAAACTAACCCATGAAAGTCTCCCAGAAACTATCAAGCACAGCAATGGATATATGTTTTTTGGCTGTTTTGAATGCAAGAAGCCTTCCATATCTCTCAGGTTGGCAGTAATAAAAGCAGCCATTATTATGGGCAGGTAATTTTGTCATTTCTTATCCTGGGCCTCAGAGGTAAAATATCCCTGAACTCAAATCCTGCTCAGCCCTTGTGTGGTCACTGGGCTCTTCTCATATAAATTTCTTGCCCTCTTTGGGTCTTAGCTTTCCAGTGCAAAATAGGTATAATAATACCCAGTTTATGGAGTTGTTAAAAGGATAAATGAGGTAATGTTGGCTTCTATGTCCAGCAGCCAATTAACATGTTTAAAGGCTATGCTCTTGGTGCTTATACCTCACCCCGGGGAAATCAGAGTCTCCTGTTGACTTTTCTTTTACATCTCTTCTCTTCCACTTGGTCAAGGGAGAGCACACAACAACAATCATCCGAACAAAACTGGCTTTGAGCTCTACCTTCACAATATATCTGGTAGCACTGAATAACCAGTGCTATGATCCTGATCCAAGCCATTATCCTCTCTCACCAGTATTTCTGCACGTCTCCTCGTTACCCTGCTTCTGCTCTCACCTACGTGTCATCTGACCTCAACACAGCAGCCAAAATGGCGTCAAATCCTATCACTCTGCTCAACAACCTCAGTGGCTTGCCATTTTTAATTCAATAAAAGGCAAGTTTCCCTGTCACGTCCCAATTTTGTTTCTTGGTTCTTTGTTTCTCTGTCTTTTTGTCTTCAGCAATACTGACCTTTCTGGCTGTTCATTGAATAAACTGGGCATAGTCTTACATCAAGGCCTTTATACTTACTGGTCTCCATGCTTACAATCCTCTCCTTTTACAGGTTTCCCTGCCTAGAATAGATCTGCAAAGCTAACTACCTCATTGCCTTTAGGTATTTACTCAAAAGTTACTTTCTAGGTGAGTTTTCCCCATCTAACTGTGGAAAATCTGAAGCCCACCCCATCCATCATTAAATAATACAAATCCTGCTCTTGCTTAACTTTTCCTTCTTATCACTTATTACTAATGTACTGTTTATTTAACTATGGTCCCTTTTCCTTACCAGAATAACAGTAGGTAATTTTGTTTATTGTTTTCACTACTATATTCTCACAGGAAGAGTGAAAGTAGTAAATGCTCAATAAATATTTGTTGAATAAATATATATTTCATTTCCTAGTACAATATCTGACATGTAGTAATAATTCAATAAATTTTATGTGTTATTATATTAAAATGTGCTCCTTGGGCTGTTACTAGATATTCTATGATAATGAAATTTCCAAATAATTTGGAAATGTTGGGTTAAACAAAGTCATACTGCTGTATTATCTTTGGATTGATGGCAGAATATCTCTGTTTTTATTATGGCATGCAAATCTACAAAATGGGGATATACTGTTTAGCCATTTTCAGGCTTCTGTGACCACAGAAACCTTTGTGAGTGAATCTTCTCATAGGATTTGTGATCCACTGCTCACACTCTGAAATGCTGCTCTAACAACTTGGGAGTAATACATAAGAAATGGTGATGCGGGCAGATACTTGTTTTTCTTTGACCTGGAGGTCATTGTTTAAAAAGTGAGGGAACTTGGGGAAAGCATGTAATTGGCAACATGACAGGATTTCTGGATCATTAATTATGAAATCAGAAAGACAGACCTATGGCAAGAGAGGGCAATTTATAAAGACTAAAAAGAATGTAATTGGTAGAAAGCCAGCTGATTTGAGTTTTTTTTTTTTTAATCAGAAACTTAAGTTGAAATTTGAAAGGGAGGAAGAATGTATAGAAATGTAAAATGGGCCCTGTAGAGGGGGAAGGAATGATCACAGATGAACAGCAGCAGTGCCAAAGATTATCAGAAGTACCAAAAATAAAATAATAGAGAAGATCACTTAGATATCGAAGATTTCCATAGATGTGGACAGAGTGTGAGTAATAAAGTACCTAGAAATAATTAATAATTCATACTCATAAACTTCTTAGCAAAAGGAAGAAAATTCTGTCTCCAAAACTTACCTAAATTAGGTTAGGTGGTACTTGTGCAGGGGCCTAAAATGTTGAAAAGAAACGAGCTTAACAGAAATAGAAGAGAAGAAGACAAATGTGTCAATAAAAATTCAACAATTTGAGCTTTACCTTAGAGAAGAGGATTTGGACAGTATGAAAGAAGAGAATATAAATAACTATACTGTTGGAAGTAGAGCCTAGGCTCAGCCCATGGGTCATCAGCTCTGAAAGATGTATTCACAGAGGAGGACGTGATCTATCCTGTGCCCAGACTGCAGTGGTGAGTGGCAATCGGGGACTCACATATCCGGGTGACTGTTGCAAGTCATTGCTGAAAGAAAAATCTGATAAACTCTGGACTTGCCTTCCTGACAATTTCAGCTCTCAGGAGGACTAAAAAGGCAATGAGGAGAACTGCTACTCTGAAATTAATTTTGACTAACAAGGAAGAACTGCTTGGTGAAGCAGAAGTGACAGGCACCCAGGGAGAAAGTGACCATGTCATCTCAGAGTTCATAATAATCTCGGAAGGGAAGGCTGAGTGTAGGAGACCTAAATCATAGGTGCTAGTCAGAGATTTCAAATATTTCACAAAGCATGGTCTCTCTGAAAGAGAAAATAAATGACTACCAAGATAAGAGTGTTAAAGGGGAAAAATTGACAACATAAGTTCAACTTGGTAATTAGTATATTATTAAGTATATATGCTATTTTTATATACACACACAGTACGTACACACATGCATTATATTATATACTCTACTAACACATGTAGTATATAATGGTTTAGGTTACATGTAAATTTGCTCATTAAAAATTTCTGAGGCAGGTATTATTTTTTGCTATTTATAAATGAAGTAATTGATTCTCACAGAAATTAAGGGATTGAATCAAGGTCACTGAGTGGCAACGTTGAATCTATAACTAACTGTATCTCTTGCTCTTGAAAAAGCTCTCCTCATTCTACAAACAATATTGCCTCTTACGGATAATTTTATGATCACCTAGAGATATATTAGACATAAAAGCAACATATACAAAAGATGCAAAAGGATGACATAAAATGATAGTAAATTGTCATAAAAACAAAAACTGGAATGAATTTGGGCTTTTATGCCAAGGGTAATTAAGAGAAAAACAACACTTAAATTTCTAAATAGAACGGGATAAAGAACACATAAAAAGGAAAGTCTACTACTTAAGAACAGATGGTGTCATGTTAATAAATACGAGAGCAAGCAACGTTGTTCAACTTTACCTACTCTGTACTCAATCCAAGAAGAGGCTTTTGTAATTGGACAAGGTAGAATACATGATAACCAGTGACTTAAAATTCAAGGAGAGATTATTTAGTATCTTTAGATGAATTCAAGTTTCTAGACCAAATGAATTAAATCACAGAGTATTAAAATAATTTGTAGTGATAATTATAGAACCATGATTGAAGATCCTTAAGTAATCATGGTGGATAGAATTGGTATCAGGAAACCAAAATATCCACATAACAAAAATGTGGGTGGGGCAAGTCATTGGGTCTGTAAAGTACAAACTTGGGGGACAAGGAAGAAGGGAATTAAGCTCACATCCTAGCATAACCTTGGACTATATTGCTGAACAGATTAATAGAGTTAGTTAGAAAAGGGATGGTGATTATTAAGAGTCTTCCTAGGTTCTCTAAAAACATGATTATCCTAAACTTGTTTCAATTACTAGTTAAATTTAATAGAATTTTTAGATTGGTAGATAAGAGAATGTTGATACAATATGGCTCTGAATATGTGGACATTTGTATAGTGGAAAAGAATGCTTAGGATCCTATACAAATTATTTTCCCTGGTCTTCCCATCCACTGTGTACACTGAATTCACATTTGTAGTCACCATTGACACTTGGCAGGTATTCCAATCATACTCTCAACTTTCATCTAGTGGCATTTTGGAATACTTGAGAGGTATCTCACATAAACAGTGAAACAGCCTGTTTTAAACAAATCTTTTACATTCACCAAAATATAAAGTATAATTGAGAAAAGTTCCCAAAGTATAATATGCAATTCAATGAATTTCAAAATTGAGCACCTCTCTATAACCAAGAAACAGATCAAGAAACATACTACCAGATCCCAGAAATGTCACTCTACCCCCTTCCCAGGTACTGACTGCCTTTCCCCGGAGAAATGATGTCTTGATGTTTAACAGCATAAACTAGTGTTGTCTGTTTTTAAACTTAATGTAAAGAGAATAATACATATATACTCTTCTGTGTCTGCCTTCTTTTATTCAATATTATGTTTGAAAGATTCAGACATGTCACTCCTATGGCAATAGGATATTTGTTCTCACTGGCATATAGTATTCCTTCATATGATTACACCACCATTTATGCATCCATTGAACTGTTGATAGATATTTGAGTTGTTTCAACTTTGGGGTTATTATGAATTGCCCTGCTATGAACATATTTGTAAAAACTACCAATGCTCACACAGGTGAAATATATGACCTTAGTAGTTTGATTTCTATTTATAGAAATTAAATTCATACTTTAAAATTTTCAATAAAAAAGAAAGGAAATAATGCTGTAGTGAAGATACACTGATGACTGCTTAAATTTATAATTCATGAATAAAATTTTAAGGAGAAACGAGATGTTTGTATAGTCTCAGAGTATCTCACCCAAAATATTTATTAATAGCCATGTTAGCTTCAACACATGTTCAAACATTCTCCAGGAGATGGAGCTTAATTTCTCTCTATTTGAGGGTGGGCTAGGATAGTGATATTGCTTCTAATGAATAGCATATGGAAAGGCAAAATTTTAATAACAACTTAGTAGAGAGACCAGGCAAATAACACCTTAACAAATGATCAAGGTTACATCACTAGTAATACATATCAACATCTTCTACCCATTGATATGATGCACTGAGAAGGACACAACATCTCTGTGGCATTCTACCCTCAAATCCACAAGCCCAAGATAAAAATGAGCAACAGACAAACTCAGATTGAAAGTCATTCTACAAAATGTCTGATCAGTTCTCTTTAAAAAAGTGTCCAGGTCAGAAAAGCCAAAGAAAGACTGAGAAACTGTCACAGTTTGGAGTAGACAATAGCAAAATTAGTATCCTGGATTGGATCCCAAAATTAAAAATGTATATTAGTAGGAAAAAATGGAGTGAAATCCAAATAAAGTCTGAAGTGCAGTTAAAACTCCTGTGGCAATGTTAATTTCTTGGTTTTGGTAAACGCACCATGGTAAGATGCTAACATTAGCAGAAGCTGAGTGAAGAGTTTAGGGGAATTTTGTACTATCTTTGTAACTCTTCTGTAAATTTAAGCTAGTTCAACAAAAAAAAAAGGTTTTGAAAGGAGAAAAAATGATTGTAAAAATTCCACATGATTCCATATATTTTTCCTTGGTGAGTTTTTGGCAATAAGGGTCTATTTCTGTTTTGGTTTGTCCTTGAGTCCTTAGGGTGCCACCTCTATACTCTGGACTGTTTGAGTGGCAGAGATGCGTGTGGAGATGTTCCTTTCTAAAGGTCTGTGTTCAAACTTTTGGGATCTCTACAGTGGCACTGCTTGTGCTAGAAACTAATAATCTTCTATGAATATAGCTAGTACTGTAACCTTTTTTGCCATAGATCTTAAAGTCAATTCTGCCAACTTCTTTGTCATTCCCCTAGCTGTCCTCCAAAGAGTCTATGCACTCTGTCCCTTCCTCTACCAGCCAGTAGCAAAAAAGTCTCTTTTTCACTTAAACCAATGTAAATAGGTATAAGAAGTTGCTATAAGTTCCAGAACAATCCAGAACCTCATTTATACCTATTTGGACTTAGCTAAAACTTCTTGCTACAATATATAAAAACAGGGACATTTAATTCATTAGTTAGTTAACTAATTTACACATTATTACAAACACTTAACCAGTTAAAAAGTCCTAGTTAAAACTGCAGTATCTTGTAGTCAGTAAGATTTTACAGTGCTTAAAAAGGTGTTTTAATTCCAGGAAAAAACAAAGATGCATTAACTTATTGAGTGTTTTTTCACTTCGTTATATTATCTTCAAGGAAAATAGATGCAAAGTTACATTAGAACAATAAGGCATCACAATACAAACATCAAAGAATCTCGGGAGATACAACAGACTCTACTAGCATGAGCAGATCAGGACTAAAGAGAAGTTTGGAAAGTTCATGCTGATTTCCCAGAACAGAATAAAACCCCAAGGCTGAGACTTGGCATATCTGGAGGGTTAGCTTTCCAGTCAGCAGGCCTTTGAAAGAAAACTTAGAGAAGGATTAGTTGATGAGGGGGCTACCCAGGAGTTAGTTTTGAAGGTCCCTGTGACAACTATCAAACAGAGCTTCTTGTGGACACCCATGCATTATGCAATTACAAATGTCCCTGGGTTTGAAAGGGCTATAAAATTGAGTGTGAGACATTGTTCTGAGTGCTTTACATATATGGCCAGTCTATCCTATGAGTACACTGTTGGGGAAATGGAGGCCTTGAGAAGGTATGCAACTGGCAAATGGCTGAGCCAGAATTTGAACCCAAGCAGTGAAACTCAAAACCCATTCCCTAATTCCTCGTGTGTCCTACATTCCAAATAGATCTTTATTTTTCCCTCAGAGTCATATAACAAAGGCCATCTCTACCCTGAATCAATAGTGTTCATACGAGGCTCTCAATTTTCAAATTGCTCTTTGCCTCAGTAGCTTATTGAGAAAGATGTTTTTCCCGTAATAGATACTTGCTTTGTGTCATAGAGTTGAGGGAATGTTAAAAGAATAATGTGAGATAAGAGATATCAAAGTACTTTGTAAATCTTAGAGTACTAAGGACTGTTAAAATGTAATTTTGGTCTAACAAGGGAGCTATCTTGGACATCTAGAGGGAAGGTATATTGTGAACAATCAGGCTTCTGAGAATAAATAAAGCTTACAGAGAAAGGCAGGGGTCTTCTTTACACTAAGGGAATCATAATCAGTTAATGAGTGAAGCTATTTGGGATCCCATGGCATTGGAGGGTGTTCCTTTTACATATTGAGAGGAATTTATTCATCTGAAAAATCTAATCTACTAGACAAAATTACTTTGCTTCCCTTATGAAAAGGAGGGGGTGTCATATAAACACAGAGGTTGATTTTTATTTCTACTGCATGTGCTATTAGAAATTAGGATCCCTTTATGAGCTAGAGAACCTTTAAAAACCTTGCATTTGTACCAAGTAATTAAAATATACAACTAAGCGTAAATCATATGAGCTGAAATGAATTGGAATCAATGTCTTTTTTGATTAAGTGCCAGAGTTGCTCAAGAACAAACTAATGAATACACTGACTATAGAGTGCCACTAACAGCTGAGTGTAGCGATGATTTTGCAATTTAGCACTCAAATACCTGGAATCTGAATATCCACAGGGCTAATAATTTATGTAATTATTTTAGAAGAGCTTCTGGTCTGTCTTTGTGGCAGAAATGCTTTAGAGACAGAAGGTCGACGGGCAAATGATTTTCATCTGACCAGTTCACCCTATTAAGACATAAGGGAAGGGAGAGAAGGGAGGAAATGGAGAGGCCCATCATCATCAATGTCACATTTTGAGACAGAATAAAGAGAAAATATGCCTTAAGATAGCTTTGAATATTTTTCAATAATACCCTCTTGCAAATTTATTAAAATTCATAAGAGCAGCTATTTTATGAATCAACCAATCAAATGAATGGATTTTTGTTCACTCTTAGAGTGCCTCCCACCCCCCTTAGGAACAACAACTGCTAATTTCACAGAATCCATCATCTTCAAGTCCATTTCTATGCTTAATTCTCATATCCAGGCAATCACTGGACCCTCTTAATTCTATTTTTAAAATAGCTCTGAAGTGTGCTTCATTCAATCTCCTAGTATTGCCACAATCTCAGATAAAGGCCCATCAGCCATTACCTACCAGTAACCTTATCTCTCCACTACCTCGTACCCTGCCTTAAGGATGGTCCCCAGCATGCCACCAAGCTATGCTCTAGTCTAGAGCATTTGGTAATTTTCATCTATAGTTACACGTGTCTTGGGCTGAGGTGAAGGACCTTACCAAGTCTGGTCCTGGTCTCTCCAGCACCATGTTATACCACTGCCCTGCTCTACACACTGAACCCACTCAGTTGCTCACCATTCCTCAAGCCTCAAATGTGCAGTTAGGCTTCTTATTTTTGTATTTTATACCTTTGGTCCTTACTAATATCAAATGCCCTCATTCCATTTGCTAAATGTTTCAGGACTTAGACTCCATATTTCCAAATAATCAGCCTTTTGGCTTTCATCTTTAGCTACTCTCTCACAAAACCCACCATGAGCCCAGCACTGATTCCTAAGCAAGATACTCACATTGACCTTTCCATTTATGCAGCAAGCAGTGATGATCACTTTCTTGCTCCTCGTGTTTGCAATAATTTATATCTCATGGTACATGAGGAATCTCCTTTCTCATTATATTTATATTTCATACAAGTTCCATCTAAGGTTATAAAATCTTGAGGAAAGGAACTGTGGCCCATTACTCATCATTGCATCTGTAAAGTGACCATTTGCTGTCTTACAAATAGGACATGCTCTGTAAACATGCATTGAATTAAAATGCCTTCGAGTTGAGAACCAGAAGAAAACAGGATGCCATCCTTTTGGCACCATTTCTTATGCTATAATAAGGATTCCTTCTGTTTACACATAAAACAGAAGAGTTTAATCACCCCAGCAATCTTTAACTTGGTAATGAAGGCCATAAATTAATTTTTAAGCAAAATTAAAGAAGATCAGATGAAAAATAAAATAAAAACAACATCAGAATCTTCCCAGGAAACAGTATGCTTGACACCAAATCATGACATTATGGGGCTCAGTTGTTTGTTTCTAGGGCAGCCCCTTGTTTTATGTCCCGAATAGCATTTCCCTAAATAAAACTGCATGAAACAAAATGTCATTATGATTTCTAACATTCATTTCCAGTGAAGTTCTTGTTAGGTTGCAGCCATAACTATGATGGAAGGGGTGTGAGGAGAGCCCGCTGCAGTAATAACTGTGTCTTCATACATCAAACTAGGGGATTATAGAGGAAGCATCTACATAGAACAGGAAACTAACCGGAGGGGTAACTCTCACCAGGCTGGCTTTAAAATGTGACAAGAAATGATCAGAAAGGAACTGTTCTGAGGTTTGGAAAGTTAGGGTAAATGTAGGATGCATATAAACAGAAAATCTAATTTCTTTCTCTTCTGTATACCTACTGCCAACAGGTATAATTGGGCATCATTCTGTGTTAGCAGCTGACTTATGACCCCCAGGGAAGTGAATTTGCTCTAAAGGTATGTAAAGATCTTCAGTCTCTTGGATGCATATAAATCTCAAAGTTCAAGGGCAAGACACAGAAATGGTAGAAGAGAAACCTCTAAGGCCCTTGAGTGGAATTCCACTGTCCCTTTTCTTTAATTCCAACCTTCATTCAATGGATAAATCATGAAACATCAAGTTTCTAAAAAGCTCTCAGATTAGTCCCTGATTCTTCCTCCACATTGCTCCTTTAAAACATTTAGTTCCTCTTTTCTAGATTATTGCATTTGCTTTCCAGCTGATCTTCAATATTGACTTTATCCAACACAAAGATGTCACTATTATGTTTTTAAATGCCCAAAGGACCATATCATGCTCCGACTTAAAAATCTTTGTGTGCTCTCTACCACCTAGGGAAGAAAGTCCAAACTGCAGAGCACACAAGGTTAAGATCAGGCCTTTCAGTGTCTGCCTCTCTCCCTCATTGCCCAGTACTCATTTGCGGTTCAAAGACTATTGACCTACTTGTGTTTTTCCAGATACACCACACTCTTTGGAATTTCCTTGCCCCCTAATTGAACTGCCTGTTTCCACCTTTACCCCTGTTATAGCCTAAACTCAGAGTGGCAATAAGAGATAAACTTACGTATGAGTTATAGCATGTTTTCTTTCTACCTAAATCTTACACCTCCCGTTTATCTTACTGTAAAGCCAATGTTCTTACAAAGGTCTAAGGCTCTATAGGAACATACCCCTGGCTACCATTCTGACCTTATCTGCTATCACTCTCCCCTGCCCATTTGCTTTTCCTTGAAATTGACTAGCAGGTTTACCTCAGGGTCTTTGCACTTGTGTTTATCTCTGCTTGGAAGGCTCTTTCTCCTCCAGATATCCCAATGTCTCACGCACACCTGTCTTCACTGTCTGCTCTAAAGGCCTCTTATCACAGAGACCTATGCTGACAACCCTGTTATCCCTGTCATAGAATATGTTTATGTTTATGGTTTGTCCTTCTACCTCCAGAATGTACCCTTTATGGAACCAATGACCTCGCTTTGTTTACATTGCCATATACCCTATAAAAAGTTTTTAGCACATAGCTTGTGCTTAATATAATTTTTTTAAATGAAAAAGCATTTTACTTGTCCTTTTCCTAATGCTTACTTTGTTACCTGCTCTTCATTCCTCCAAAGTACAGTCCATATATCACCTCTCCTGTGAAATCACCCCTGCCCAACAGAGTTAATCATGCCACTATTGTGTCTTTCTACTGTTTCTACCTATATCTATCTAACATTGTGTGTGTGTGCGTGCATGTTGCTTTTAATTTCTTGTTTTCCTTTGAGCCCCTCACATAAGCTGGAAATCCTTGGAGGATAAATGCTGTGTTTTATTTATCTCTTCTGTCAAGCATAAGCATTCAGTGGCTGTTTTTTAATTGCACAGAGTAATTTGTAGACATGGTTAAGCAGGAATCAGAGTATCTCAAATACCTACTTACTTGACTAAGACCATAGACCACTTCTTCCCTTTCTGTGACAGAAGTGAAATCACAGAAGAAAAGAATATGGACAGAAACTGTCTTGGCAGAAGCTTGTATTCAGTATCACCCTTTGACTGATCTCCTAAGACTTCCAAGGCAACAACCTAAAGTGGTGCCTCACCTGGAAAGATTAGGGATAATGGCTTTTGAGAATCTCTTTATAAGGAAAACACCTGCCCTGAAAGCTGTTGCTCATTTATCTATCAGCCCGAAGAACACAAGATTATCTTCGGAAACCTTCATGACTGTAATGGGAAGAACACTGGGCTGACTTTGGGCAATACTGAGGCATAGATATCCAAATACTTCTTCCCTAAATAACTGAGACCACAGAGAGGGTAGCAATAATGACTTGCTGCTTCAGATCAGCTGCCTTGCTTCAACCAAATCTGGGAGAGCAATGGAGAAGCTTCCTCTAAGACTGGCTTAGTAAGAGCCATTTTGAGCTCTCCTGCCAGACCATGTTGAATGTTGGGTGGTTTGTGTTCTGGATTCTAACCTCCACATGAGTGAGGAATTGCAGGATATTTTAATTACGCAGACAGGAAAAGTACAAAAGGAACTCCCAGAAAGCATGGAGTCTATCCCTGCTTGGGAACAGAAGAGCTCCTCAACTCCCCCAGAATGTAGACAACAGAAGGAATCATCACCTTTATTTTTCACAATCTCGCAAGTACTCATCAGTAGGGTTAGGAAGTTCCTACTTTGATTAACATGACGCTTCTTGCTGTCTTTTTTTATTAAAACTTAAGAGATGAGAAACAAACAAAACATACACACTACAAAGTAATCCACCCTCATTTTTATGCCATATGGACATCAGAGGGCATCATGTTTTCCGTTGTACAAATAGTTCAAGAACAACCAATGAGCAGTTAATCCACTCACATACTGAAGAGCTCCGTTATGAGTTTGGTGCCAGGGAACAGAGCCAACCCCTATGTTATAGGCTTTCCTGTTTTTAAATGTGTGTATTATGTCATCAAATTGTGAGAGTAATGTTAGGATTTGTAAAACCATGAAAAAAAAAATGGGAGGTGGCTGGAAACTTTAGACATGAAATAACCACGAACTTCAAAACAAAAAAAGTCCCAAACAAAACAAAACAAAACAAAATCAACACACACACACACACACACACACACGAAGAGATTGCCTTTTTGCCTTGTGTAGAGGACTTTTCCAGGGGAAAAAAAAGGTTATCAATTAAGAAAGATTTAGCAAGCAGGTTTCCCTTAGGAAAGAGCGATAAGAGAGTTGTTTGCGTAACGAATACTCTTGCCTGTTGCTGTTCCAGAGCCAGAACATACATAGAAAAGTAACATGATTCAAATATCTGGGTTTGGTTTGGTAGCAGGGGCCAGCGGCCGGGAGAGAGTCTCCAAGCAAAGGAAAAAAAAAGTTGCTTTTAAAGTAATACTCTGTTCTGCTTCATCCTTGATAAAACAAATGCTAATTTTCTTTTTAAACCTCCAGTACACAGGGAAGTGATCTGAATCCTCTATACCTTTGAGGGATTTTCATCCTTTACATATTCCAATTCAACTTAAAATATTGTGCAATTGCCAAACCTCATATATAAAATATGTGCTTATCATTCAAGTCAGGGTAACATTAGCACACTGAAAACTACATTCTAATTAATAAATCAGAGCCGTAACCACTGAAACATCATTTACACATATGAGATGGCAATAGTGAGAACCATTAAAAATAGTAGCATGCTGTCACCCTTCCAGGAAATATGGAAATATGCCTTTTTGGAGGTTATTGGCCTACATTATTTATCAATGTTTGGCTTTAATATATGGATTTACTCAACATTGAATGAATATCACATTTCTCCCAGAAGATATAGCATTAATTTGTGATCTTGGGCAAACTGTCAATAGGATAACAAGCCCACTTGGGGTATATGCAATCAATAATTTGTATCCAGTGATTTCTTCCCTTAGGTTGTTTCAGGAAAATATCACATTCTCACTTCCACTCTTGCTCATAAGCACAAAACAAGCAAAACACAAAACTTACAAAAAGAAATGAACAGAACAAAAAATAACCTTTGGTCTGGCTAGATGAGGTTTCAAAAGGCAAATTGCAAATTTTATTCATGTTTTAGAGCCTGGTAGTCAACTCTTGTTTCACCTCAAAACCAACAAACACACACAAAATGAAATGCAAAGAGAATAAAATAAACAAAAAGATTGGTTCTTAGAGAAATCATTGAAAATATGGAACTAAACCTAAGCCACTAGATTCCACTATGAAACAGGAAACAAAAACATGCTCATATGGGCTTCACTTCCTTCTGTGTTCATTCTTGCCTTTTGTCCACCTCCCTTCTCCCCACACCTCTGGGCTGTAACTTTTGTTTCTGTTGTCTTATGTTGTAGCCTCAGCCATAATTCTTTCACCTGTATTTATGTTCCTCCGACAGCTGACGTTCTCGATGGGGCTGAGCTCCCAAACCTGGATGCCTAGCCTGAGGTTTGAATCTCCAGCTTGGTGTTGCTCACTTGTATTTGTGGATTTTTCCTTCCATGAAACTCTATGCTTGGACTCAAGATACCTCCCAGTATGGCTCTTCTCTAGATTTACTCTCAATATTTGCCAGCCCCAAATTCTCCCAGTCCAATAACCTACCCTCATCTTTTAGTGAGACTAATCTTTTCATCTGGAACCAGAAGAAACTGAAGCACATGCACAAGAAAAAGGTCACAGTGATTACAGAATCTTTGCTTACAAAGCCAGATTGGGGAACATGGTTTGGACATGAGTCCAAAAACTGTGGCTGTCCTACTTTCTCTTACCCAACACTGCGAGTCTAGGCATCAGGAATCACAGGAGGGGGAGCTGACTTTGCAGAGTCAGGTGGCTTTGTGCCATACCCTCTACCTTCCCCGCAAATACAAACAAATATGAGCAGTAGACACACGTTAGGAAAATAGACAATACATGATCTTCAATCTTGAACAGTTAACACAGGCCAGCAGAGAAATGTGGAATATTGAGCATCAGTGTCCGGCTCTCATCATCGCACCAGTGTAAAATTTGATTCTCCCATATAAAGGAATGAGTAAAGGCAACAGCTTCTTCCCTAGTTCTTACTCTAGAGGGTAGGAAGTGTTGGGGGAAATTCCTATTTTATAGGGTTAGGGCTAAATGAAGAGAGACATTAATAATGATTTTCTCAAACTCTCCAAATTAACTTGACCTTTCTGCCTTCTTACTAGATCAGAGGTAAATGTGTTTGTTACTATTGAATTCCTTCCGATTTGAACTTCACCACAAAGAGACTGAAAAACTAGAGGCACTCAAAAACCAGTAAGCCCCGCCCCCACCATTATAAGCCTAAACAGGATTGAGACGAGACTTCTAATTATTTTACAACCTCTATAACAAACACATGTAAATACATGCATGCAGAGTAGATATTTCACAAGTGATAAAAAAAGGAAGAAGAAATCACTGTCTTTTGACTTTCAGTCAGTTTGATTATAAGCAACAAAGATTTGCTGAAGTTTGTTCAATGAGAATCCAAGTGAGATAATCCCAGGAAAAGCTGAATATCTTGGGCTAATGGAGAGCAGGCACCATGGTGAAGTGGAGCTCCAAGAAGAGCAGGAATTGCAGCAGAGACAGATATAGGTCTTCAGCCCAGGAGTTTTCAAAAAGTGGGTCAGTAGCATTCACATCACCTGGGCACTTGCTTTCCAGCTAATGTTGATGCCCTGCCCTCTAAGGTTTGAAAATGACTGCTCTAGTTCATCATCATAATTTATATGACTTGGTTATTTTCTATAGATTTGCTTCTCTCCACCCTGAGAGAAGTTGCGTTTTTATGATGCCCGGGATTGAAAATGAATATATTTTGGTCTACCTAAGCCAGAGAGATTGACATTCCTGAGATCACAAAGGTATAGTACAAATATTCTATGAAAACTTTTCATGAAAAGTAATAGCTTTTGAATTGTCTCTCTGTGTCTTCTCTCTCCAAACACAGTGGATAATTGAGAATTTACAATAATTGAACATTGGGAGCCTTTCATCCTTGTAACAGAAGATCTCACTTCCTCCATTGCAGAGGGCTATCTCTGGGATTGGAGCTGCCTTTGATGTGCAGGGAGGACTGTTCCTAGCGGAGAAAGACATTTGATAGGCACATATTTTAGAAATGTTTTGCAGGTAAAATTTTCATCTGTAAAATCGTATTAACATTTCAAATATGTGACCCTCCAGAATTCAAAGATATAGTCTCCAGAGAGGTTCTCCCTCTTCATAGAGAGCTGTATTTTTCTAGGGCAGAGAGAACACGATTTTCTCCAAATGCTTTAACCATAATCCTGACGTCCATTTAAAAAGCAAAACTTTAACAAGCAGAGGCGTTCTGATATAGGATGATGATAAAGGGAGGAAAAAGGGAAAAAAAATACCCTCGGTATTACAATTTCTATCTAGGTGACAAAATACAAAGTGTCCACACCAAGATCTACCTGGGATCGTTCAGAAAGTTTGCAAATAATCACAATCATGATGAAGCAAAAGACCAGAGTCCTAGCAAACCTTCAATTTTACACAGCTCTGCTCTGTCCAACAATCAGAATTGTCCACTTCAGTTCCTTTGAGCACCAGTTTGGCATAGGATTGCTTCATAAGGCATATGAAACACTTGAAGCATGTGGTCACCAACAACTAACACTAGAAAAATCGGTGGAATAAGGAATGCACACAGCCCAGGTATGGACAACCAGAGCTTACTGGGTATGTCCCAGAGCATACTAAATAAAGGAAGCTGCTCTGCTGTTGCATAAGTGACTTTGTTGTATATCTCAATACCAGTTTCAGTCATTTGTTTTAATGTGAATTTTTTGTTTACTTAACATTTTTGACATATATTATGAGTTTTTACAAGTCCAGTTGAATTCAGAAAAAGAAAACTGAATATATTTAAGTTTAGTTACATAAACAAAGATAAAATTCATCATTTTATTATTACTATAAGACAATACGATACTCCTCTGACCAAATGTTCCATTTCTTTAAGTGGTTGATATAGTGCTGTATGCTAAATCTGCTTAGGTAGCACATGTTAGTAGAAATGATCATTTTGGCTGCCATTCACAGAGTGCCCATCATAAGCCAAACACTGGCAAGAAATATTCGTGCATTACTGCTAATCCTTACAAACATGTATTATTACCTCAGATAATACCTACTGGTCTACTGCTCTAAAAGTCTGCTGGCTTGTGTCTCCTGCAGCATTCCTTCACTGCATAAGTATTTACATTAAGCCCCTACCAAGTGTCAAACACCTGTTTGATGTCCTGCTCTGTTTGATGTCCTGCTCTTATTCAGCTTATAATGTCACAAATAATAGACAAACAAGATAATATCTGAAACCAATCATGCTATCTAGAAAATTACAGTAGAGTAATGGAAAGTAGATGAGTGGCTGCTTTAGAGTAGTGGTTTGGAAGAGTCTTTGGGAAGGTGAGATATAAGCCTAGGCCTAAATAACTAAAAAAAAAAAAAAAAAAAAAAACCCAGCCACACAAAGAACAGAGGGCCCTTTTGAGCAAAGAGAACAGCTAGATTAATTACTCTAAAGTGGAAACCTTCTTTTGGATATAAAATGAACACCTAAGTCACATTCAAAATAAGATATATTTTATTTTTTATTTTTAGAGTTTTGTTTATTTATTTTTCTTGAGCTGCTGTCTTTTTTTTTTTATTTCAGCATATTATGGTGGTACAAATGTTAAGGTTACGTATATTGTCCTTGCTCCCCATCCTCCCTCGAGTCAGAGCTTCAAGCCTGACCATCCCCCCGACGGTGCACATCACACTCATTATGTATGTATAAACCCATCCTCTCCTCCCTCCTCCCGTCTGCCCGACACCCAATACATAAAGAATCTTTATTCAATAAATGGTGCTGGGAAAACTGGATAGCCACATGGAGAAGACTGAAGCAGGATCTACACCTTTCACCTCTCACCAAAATCAACTCATGCTGGGTAGCAGACTTAAACCTAAGGTATGAAACTATTAGAATTCTAGAGGAAAATGTTGGAAATACTCTTCTAGACATTGGCCTAGGCAAAGAATTTATGAAGAAGACCCCAAAGGCAATCACAGCAACAACAGAAATAAATTAATGGGACCTAATCAAATTAAAAATCTTCTGCACAGCCAAAGAAACTGTCAAGAGAGCAAACAGACAACCTACAGAGTGGGAGAAAATTTTCGCAAGCTACACATCCAATAAAGGGCTGATAACTAGAATCTATTTAGAACTCAGGAAAATCAGCAAGAAAAAAATCAAACAACCCTATCGAAAGTGGGCAAAAGACATGAAAAGAACCTTTTCAAAAGAAGACAGAAGAATGGCCAACAAACATATGAAAAAATGCTCAACATCTCTAATCATCAGGGAAATGCAAATCAAAACCACAATGAGATATCACTTGTCTCCAGTGAGAATGGCCTTTACCAAAAAGTCCCCAAACAATAAATGTTGATATGGATGCGGGGAGATTAGAACTCTCCTACACTGCTGGTGGGACTGCAAACTAGTGCAACCTCTGTAGAAAGCAATATGGAGATAACTTAATGTGATACAAATTTCTTTTGATAAATTTCTGCCTCAATATTTGTCCTCCAATCCAAGTGAAATTTTCAGCTCGTTAAGTTTTAATTTTTAAATGATTTTTTAACTACTCTAATGTGACAAATTTATAATCCTTTACTTACAATTTCAAAATTCAAAAAGTTTTGAAGACCTATTTCTTAAAAATATTTATTAGTAACAAAGTTATTTGTTACAGAGAGAGAGGAAGGAGGAAGAGGAAGAAGAGGAAGAGGGGGGAAAAGAAAAAGGCAGAGAAAAAAAGAAAGAGAGAGAGGAAGGAAGGAAGAAACAAAGAGTGGATCTGATTTGGCCTCATATGAGGCTATTTACAATCTTTTACTTATATGGCTCACTGTAAATATTTATATAATTTCTGTTTTAGTGATTTCATTACAAAGTGATGCTTACCCCCATGTATGGAGGTGTTGCATAATATATAGCATGTATAATTTTATAAATATAAATAAATAAATATAATTTTGAAACACATCTGGCCTCAACAGTGATGAACAAGGGCCTTTGAACTTGTAGTTAACATAGATTACAGAAAATCAGAATTAAATAAATGAGGGGTTGGATAGTAGTATTTAACAAATGAATTAATAACTGAAGTAGTCTGCCTGCCTTCCTCTCTTTTCGGCCTGAATATTTACTAAATAGTATATCAGTTCTAGCTACTTTGCATACAACTATGATCAAGACAGTCATATTTCATGTCTTAATGGGTCTTACAATCTATTAATAAAGCAATTTCAATAGTGTGTTATATTGGAAAATATACAGAATATTAAAGGTACGTCTAAGAGACATATATACCTAGATGTAGGAGTCTAGGGAGTTTGCATAATAGAATGAGAAGAATTTGGTGTTCCTAGGAACAATCAGAAGAAAAAATGGAGAAATGGACAATAATAATAGTAACTAGTAAGTACATAGCACATACTTATGAAGCAGGCACTGTTTACAGCAACCCTATGACACAGGTGCTTTCAATATCCCTATTTTACAGAGACTTTATGGCATGAGAAAATAGGCAAGGTACAATTCATATAAAAGTACATGTGCAAATCTGTTCTGGCAGTAGCTCTTTGGCATTGTCTATGTTCTCTGCAAGGTTAGAAGGGGTCTCTTCCACATTAAATTTGATCCACCTAAACTGGATTACAGGCTGAATGTCTGAAATGCTAAAGAAAGATTGTTACTATAATTTTTGTAAAATTGATATTATCTTATCTGTCTACAAAATCAGATAACAATTGCCAGAGACCCAGAACCATCTGTCTCCAATTGTAATCCTGTATAGAATGATTGAAGCTGCTTTAATGCTATGAAATTTATAGCAATTCTACCCACCAACATGAAGGCAAAAGATATTTTTTGCTTCTTTCTAGGGATGGTGATTAGTCAAATACACCACTCATTATATTGCTTAGAAATTGATTTTGACTATGTAACATTACATTTATTTATTTATTTTTGCTAAATATAATTTTTTTTTGGTATTTTTACAAAGATATAGGAGGGCTTGTAAGAAATATTAAAAAATACTTCTGTAAACATTCTAAGCAAAAACTTAAAGTCAAATAGTTTAAATAACATTTAAACAGGTAATGAATAATATTTGTAATTGGTTTCCCTTAATTAAAAGAAGTACATTTACAATTACATTTCAAAGATGACACCTCTAACGTGTATCATACTAGCATTGTGTTTTGGTTTTATTTTGTATAAAATTCATAACAGGAAAACAATGCTTCTTATGGTTATAATGGATGACTAATTGAGGATCAGATTAAGGACACAGGATGTCCAATCTCAGTATTAGATAGTCCTCTTATAGATCTAAGACACAGATTAGTTATTGGGTTGTATGGAATCAAAGAAGAGTATTTTAAAAAAGTGATTTACGTATGTTTCCCAGGAAACTATTTTATAATTAATTATTCAATCGTTAACAATCATGACAACTTTCTCAGTTATTTTACATTTCTATAGAAGAGAATGTTTATATGTTAAAATGAAATAGAATCTTTCTTTGGAATAGAAAGCTTCTCTTTTTAAATTATTTAATGAAAAACTTGGCTGCTTTCTCCTTAAATCTCATTGTATTATATCATAGTTAGGTGTGGTTCTGAGAAATCATTTACTCTAGCCAAGGTTTTTTTTTTTTTTTTACAATAATATCCCGAGTGAACCATTATCCTTGAGATGAGAGAAATGCCATGTGGTTATAATGCTTATTGTCGGTATTCCTTTTAGTGAAGCAAGGGAAGCTGACAAAATTTAACCTAGCATTACAGAAAAAACTAAGAAATGCGTTTCAATGAATGCATCTTTTTCATAGATCTATGACAAAGTTATAAGGATGGAGAGTATATGATGATAACTGTTAAGTTTCACTTTTCCTAGTAGTTTGCCAGTGAACTTTAAGACGAAAATCTAGTGAACATTTCTACAAATCATATCTTTTTCTCTAGTTTTATTTTTTCAATGTTTAAGTAAAATTATTAGAAATACATGAAAAAATTAGAAGCACAGTAAGTCAATTCCATTTTGAACTGAACTCCATATGTAGATAGAGTTGATCACTGCTTCTTTTGTGCTACACCTGGTTACCTTATATGTTTCTTTTTGTTGTTGTTGCAGTGAAAAGCCTAAATTGCAATTCAGTAATCTATTTGCAAATATCCATTAAACTGTGCACCCTTTGAAGACCCATGATATCCATTTTTATTTATGTTTGGCATTGTGCCTGGCATATAGAAAACATTCCAAAGTGTTTGTTGAGTTGACCTAAATTTAAATCTTTGTTTAATAATAAAAAGAAAATTGGTTGTGCCTTTTATTTCTTGCAGTGGTGTACTTTATCCAGGCACAGGTTCACATCAATAGTCTAGAGTAAGTGAGGCAGAATTACTGGAATCTTGAGATTCCAAAAAGATCCAAAGTAGAATCAGATCAATAGCATGGTCTGAGATGAGTCTAATAATTGAGAATAGAAACAACAACACTCTTGGAGCCTTGGAAAGAGGTTCGGTTACCTGGGTATGGTGCAGAATAGGTGAGAACAGAAGACAAAGAGAAGAAATTCTAGAAAATTACTAAAACATGCAAAAAAAGGACAGGAAAAATGTGTTAACTAAAAAAAATCATCAGTGTGGAAAAGGGTCCTGGCTGGAGATGAATAATGTTCAGAAAGATTTGGGAAGTAACTTGTTATGAAGCATGGTTTTTAATTGATAGTTAATTTTGATTTCCTTCCTAAGCTCTAGATTTATGTTTCTGATTTTCTACTGGAAATCTCTACCTCATTATTGTACAGGTTTTTCAACCTCAATCTCAATGTTTGTAAAATTGAATTCACCATGGCCATCCCAATTTTGATCCTCCTCCTATAGTTCTTTTTTGAGATACACAACCACCACTTAAGATACTCATTCCCTGCCAGAACTCTAGGAGTCATCTTTAACCAGTATAGTTAACTGCACCGCCTTAACATTTCTTTAATCTCCCCTTTCTCCACATGTCTTGAGTGTACCTTAATTCAAGTGCTTATCATCTCTTGCTTAGCTTACTACAAAATCCTTCTAAACTGTCCTCTTGCCTCAGATAGTGACAATGCTCCAATTCATTCACAAGATCAGTACAAAAGTAAACTTTCTAAAGTTCAAATGCAACTCTGCTTAACACTTCCCCACCACATTCAGTAAAGTCCCAAATTCTATAGGATGGTAGACACAATCTGTCATGGCATGAGCTTTGCTACTGTCTTCACACTTAGGTTGCCTTCAAACATACACTCTTTGCTGTAGTCATAACTAAAGGAGCATTTTTGCCTTACAATATCCCGTTCATTTTCTGGAAAGATAGCAACTCTACATTCTTTTTTTCTACCCCACCTTCATCTAGATTCAGCAAAAACATCTCTATAACGTCTCCCCAGCTTCCAAAGACACAATCTCCCCCCCACATATGCTTGTACAGAACATTATAGATGCCTAACATTGTACTCGTAATTTATTTGTTTTATTTTATCAACATCTATGCTGATAACCTATTTCCTATCCTTAACCTTTAAATCCTCATTCTTCTTTTTATTTTTTTTCCAGCATTTTCACTATCTACCACAGCAAACAAAGTCTCTAACATTTTAACATATAACATTGGATATCTGAAAACACAACTGATCATACCTATTCTCTATGAGAATAGATATACAATGCAACATTCATTTAGTTCTTAAGCACGATACTTTACTATGTTTTCTTTTTTTTTTTTTGCTTTTTGTGTGTATAGTTTTTCCTTTTTCCAACTTAAATATTTCAAATAGGTTCTATGTCTTTTCCTTTCTTTGGATCCTACATAATTAAGGTGACCATAAAAAATAGTTTGCCTAGAAAAAAAAAATCCCAGTTTTTACTCCTGATGCCCAGAATTATTTATCATCTGATCCTTCCACTATCAAAATTGTTCAGCTTTACATAAAAAATAACTTGTTAGCAATTAACACCTATTTCACTGTTATTTATTTTTGTTAATTTAAAATATGAGTATTTATAAAATGAGTGAAGAAATAACTAATATATTGGCCTCAGTGATACAAACTGCAAGTAGCAAGAGGGAACAAAGGTTCAGAGAAGAAATAAGTATTAAATGGGTTGAGCTAAGCATATGAATTATGAATAAGTTATTATTTTTTAAGTGGGAGTAACTTACTTTGGTGAACCAATTCAGAAGGGGAGAAGTGCTGTGAAGAGGAAGTCTGTAATGGTGAAGAATCTCAAATTTTGATAATTTCCCTGATTTCAATGACAAAATGGATGTCTATAATAATGTGCAAAAACTTAATGTTTTTACTAAAATTACCTGGGTTTAAATCAGATTTTATAAAACTCTGTAATTACAGAAATAATGGTCTTGCATAAAGAAAATAAAACTCAGGCTCAGAATGTGATCTTTGTATTAATATTATATCTGGACTGTGTGAATATCCACTTATCACTTCTGGGTCTTACATTCTTTTCCTCATTATATAAGTTTTGACATAAAAACTTTGAAATAAAAGATATATTATATAAACTTGATGAGCAAAAAATGATCAAATTATAATAATACGTTTTATAAATGATATAGATTGTTGTCTTCACTCTTTGGATTTGATATTGCTAAAAAAAATATTTTCCGACTTTTAAAATGAGTAAAAAGATCAGAGCTTCATACTAAGCCAGAATGAGCTGATTCATCAGAAAAATCTGTTAACCACAGGACGGATATTTATTTTTAAATAAACTATTTTCTATGGACCTAAGCCATAAAATGCAGTAGAATTGTGGCATAGTACAGACCAGAATCCTGGATTCAGTAGAAACATTTTACCTTCTTGGTGGTTTTCTGAAATCTTTTTAATCAAATTTTCTTCTAAATTAAGGAAGTCACAAATAGATGGAATTATAATTTCTTTAAAATATGATTTTGCCTTTACAGAGACTTTTTACTTTCTGAAAGAAAAAATCTGTATTCTTCCTGTCATTACACCCACTCTCTCTCACACACACACAAAGGTATACCCACTATTTTTAATTTTTTTATGGATTATCCACTTTACAACTGTACTACATTCCTTTTAAGGTATGCTCAGCTCCAAAGTGATAACATATTATAATACTTGAATACAAACAATAAATATCTTTTTTTGTATACTTTACATAACATGTCTTTACTCCATTTTAAGTGTACAATTAAATGATTTTTAGTGAATTTACCAAGATGTACAGTTAATCACATAAATCAGTTTTAGAGGAATTCCTTTCCCCTATTGAGACCCCCTAATTCCTCTCCCCAACTACTTTTCAAGCATGTCCCACCCCGCCACAGTGCCCACCACGTCGCTCAGACGTGAAAACCCTCATCTTTTTAATGGATACAATAGACAATTTATTTGCATCTCACAAGATTTCAAAGCCAGGTTTTAGAAAATATATTTTGGGGCTAGAAGATATTTCTGAGCCA